>OY282591.1:28017199-28220586 GCA_958298965.1 Chrysolina haemoptera | reverse complement strand
GTAAAAGTGTGAGACGCAACAAGGAGATATTTTTCCTAGGCAATGGCAATGGAGTGTGTATTTCAGAATATTATTTGTCACGGGTCAGATACAAGTGAACAAAATAGAATCGAAAATCGAGATCAGCTTCTTTGATTTATTAAAAAGTTTTTCCAAATTAAAAAATGCTATGTACAGATTCCTTTTTTTCAAATAACTGAAACTGAATAAGTGTAGATTCATGCAGTATCAATTGAGAAATATCAAGTAATAATTATCAATTAACAATTAGATTGAACTTCTTGTCTCACAATGGATGCATTCATGTAAAAAATTTCAATTAACAAGCAGAAGTTTTACAACTTTAATCTTTCTACTCTAATTGAATGCGATTTTCTCCAACTAGTACGCAGATGACCGCGGATTGGTCAGTCCAATGATGGACATTTCCTAACTTTTCAAATATTTGTGGCATTTTGTAGTATTGTGTTGTGTTTTCGTATTCGTTATTCTACAATTTCTCCTGTTATATGATGAAGGGCATGCGAATTTCAAAGATAGAAACAATAGCAAGAAATCCCTATGGACATCATCATCTATACTTTATTGTCAAAGATACAAAAATCTCATAGACAAAGCATGGAAAAAAATATACAAAAAAATAAACAATAAGTAAAAATTTTGTACAAGAAATACAGTCAAATATAAAATGAAGTAACAAATACAATTTGAAACTAAAGTATTCAAGAAAGAGTAAGGTTAGCTTAAATGTCAAAAGGATCTGATGATCAATTAAAATCATATTTTTCCAAATTTGACACGCTAGTTCAATGAAATCAACAAATAACATAAATATTCGACTACAAATACTTTTTCTTGGAAATACACGAAAAATTGACAATATGTGTTGGAGACACCACTGTTTTCGTTCAGAGTTACTGCAAGAGATTTCACAGGTACATTACATGTTACATAATCACCGGTAAGGGTAGATAAAGCCTCTGTTCGAATCCTAGAAAAGTCTAGAGAACTTTGTCAAAGAAGGACAGGTATGAGTTTCCTATAAGGAACTTGTTGAATTTGTTGTATATAATTGGAAAAAAATGGGATATGGTGAGAAATTATGGAAAAGATTATTCGTTCAAGAAATCCCAATGATAATAATATATTTTTTCTGTTCCGAAAAAACCAAAATATTCATGATTTGATAGGTAGAATTTATCAAAAAAAATTACAATTTGTAATATTCATTACTTGTATTATGGGCGAAATATCTTTCATCCAAACACTTTTCAGCTTATTGACCTGGAATCTTGCTTGGTAATATATTTCAGACCTAGAAAAACGTAGTTTCAATGGATCGAGAGTTGTAGTGTTCTTTTCAACTTCATTGTGTTTCTAGTCACCTGAGTTCAAGAAAATTCTAGGAATAGAAGCTACCCAAAACACCACAACTACGTCACTTTCACTCGACGCGCGTTTCACGAATAAAGTTAGCATTCTTAAGAGCTATACGCTTACTACGTAGTAGCGTAGTAGTAGACGTAGTAGTAGACGTAGTAAGCGTATAGCTCTTGAGACTACGTAGTAGCGTAGTAGTAGACGTAGTAAGCGAAACACGCGTCGAGTGAAAGTGATGTAGTATTGGTGTTTTGAGTGGCTTCTATTTCTTGAATTGTATTCACACCAACGGTTCCAAACATCCATTTTCGTTCTAGTCAACTGTTTGTATGGATTGGTTGTAATGAGGTTTTCTCCTCTGTCTTGATAATCAGATTTATCAAACATTGCTTCTTTATTGCCTTTGTCTGCTTTCATATAGGAGACGTCCGTTTCCTTTAATCTTTCTTTGATTCTTTTTTCTTAGTTGTATGCTTGAATCTCAAGTATACTCCTAATGATAATTGATTTCCAAATCTAGAAATTCTGTTCTATGTAATGATAATTTCAATACAGTTGGTGATGCTTCGTTTATGACCTTCCAAATGAAGTTCGATCTTGACCATCAGGACTGAAACGCTCTATAAAATATCTTTTGAAGAACTGACCCACTTATAGCGGTACTTTGAGTACTTCAGAATTCTGTTATATTCAGTTCAAAGTGTTGTTTTGAAAACTAAGTCTTTCAATATGTCTCCCAGCTCATACAATTATATACGAAATTGATATTCTTATATTACGGTGGGTGTAACATGTTGGTTGTAGCTTTTCAATTCAAATTAACGCTGTCATTTTTGTTACTTTGTCCATCAATTATTTTTGAGATATCGTCTACCACACAAAAGCATCAATATGAGTCAGATTTGAATGTTGATTTGTTGTAACAGCAACAGGATGGTGACAATGTTAATGATTCAATTGGTATATATAAAATTATGTCTGGATTTCAAGAAAAGATAAAGCATATTCATTGGAAAGTTTGACAAATAACGTCATGGGTGACTCCAAATATGACATACCATGACTTATGAGATACCTTCCAGGCGGACAACTTATTAATTCATACAACAATAAAGATGCCAAAATTGTAAATGATGTAAATGAGATTTCTTTCTATACGCCCAAAAGGATATTTGTCGAAATACTTATAGAATTTGATAGTCACCATCGGTCATCGTATAATTTCATAATTTATTTATTGAAAATATTAACGTTTTTTGATTTGGTATCATGAGTTATTTTTATTGTTGATATATGAACCGGATGGTGAACGTAGTGTCATGATTATTTTTGATGAATTCAATAATGCAATTGAAATGTTGACTTCGCGCTTCGTCATTCCTGAATTTTAATAGTACAGTCGCTAAAGTAAAAAATACATTATATCCACCCATTAAATCGGTATTGAAATTTTCCTTCATAATCTGTTACTGGAGGTCCCATGTATCATAAAACCATAATAATCCGTATTAGACGCACATGGCTTCACCCCTAAAAACCACCCCTTTTGTCAAAAAAGCCTGTTTTCGCCTATAACTCGTCATCCATTGAAAATATCAAAAACGCATTCAGTACAAAAAAGAAAATTTCCTAAAAGAAAGTTTTTCACTAATTTTTGTGTATGAGCTATATTTAACGACCAAATCGATGTTGAAATTTTCTACAGATTCCCAATATGGATTTGTTCATTTAAAATTCTTCGCACGCGGCATATGGATACAAACTAATTGCTCGAAAACTACCCAAGTTAGGATAAAAAATCGATTTGGGGTTGAAAAGTGATGAGAAATGATTGTAGTCCATGTCATATTTGATGGTCATAGTTATGTATAAGTAAGATAAGGAAATCTGCACGGAAATTCAATAGATGTAATCCAACGTTCGTCGTGGTATTAGCCAGGAAAGTATTTGTTTTCTCATGGATTTCTGACCCAATTACTCCTATTGTATGAGATTATTGCTATAAGCAGTCATGGTAGGGCATGACATCTTGTTTCTTACTTGAAATATTACAGATTCATTTATCTATTTATATAACATAAACGAACATGTTCAGTAGTAAAGAAATAACGTGTTTAATTTTGTATACAACTTATAGAATTATTGACACGCCATTTCGATGATTATCTCTAATGACATTTTTTTGTTGATATGTTGGATAGATACACTAGATAATGGTTGAAGAATTTTATATTGAGAGTAATACTCGTTAATCCACTGCAATAAACGATTATACCAATTGCATATTATAACATTCGATTACTTGGGGGATTTGCATGGTACTAAAGGTTTATGACATATTCCCAACGATAACAATTATTGTACCATTCCACCGTAGAGGTCAATTGAACAACAAAAGTTCAATTGGAAGACGTTTTAGGCCAATCTTATTGGCAAAAACGGAGAAAAAATAACAAAAGAATGAAAAATAGCGACTAACGTTTGTCTTTCAGTCGCAGATGATTCCACAAAAGATTTTATGAATTTCCTATTCATATTTTCGAACTAAAACTATACAAATTTCACCCTCGTACAAGCCCGGCAACATTGTTGAAATAATAGCTATTTGTATCACTAGGGACGAAAGTACCACTTTTCCTCGCGAAGCGGAAGGCAGTAAATATCCAATGGAGGAAAAGGCACTTTACTGCCATGTAATATATATGATTTGTCCTCCTACCGACTTGATGAACCTTTTTTTGTAAATTTAAAACGCATCTCAACTGCTTTTGTCTAAAACGGACCTATTCTTGCATGATGGAAAGTATAGACAATACAGTCATGTCCATCTGAGAATCTGCGGTGGTGCAATGGCTAGCGTCTTGGGCTTGTAATCCGAAGGTCCTATGTGTCTATTTGAATGAAGTGTCGATCATTTTTTTTCTGAGAGCTGCGCTTGTACAAAAAATAATGTGTGTATTTCAAGCACAAAGTGTCTTTGTCGTTCTCCAAAGATTAATCTTTCTGTCGAGCGACAATCAATTACTTTGTGCTCTAAATACACAAATATGTATTGAAGAACTAAAGTAGAAGTGACATTCATGTGTGATTTTTACTAGAATACAGGATATATAAGATGTTCTAGAAATTGCGGAAACAATTTGATTCTAATATTCACAAGTTTCATCGTTTACAACTTACTTGAAATGAGGGGAAGGAAAAGTACTTTCCTCCCTAGGGAGGAAAAGTTTGAGTTTCCTCCCTGGTCTGAGGAAGGAAAGTGTGTACTTCCTATAGGGGTAGGAGAAAAAAAAATATTATGAACAATTGTGTTTATTTATTTGTAGTGGAAAAAATGCAAAAGAGTCGCAACATGGTAGAAACACAGAAAATATCATCCTTTATCATTCCCCAAATTTGCGACCATTTCCAAGTTTGGCATGAGAGTAAATATATTATTTATTCAGCATGACTTTTGACATGGAGAGAAACGTTTCTTCACGTTCGCTACTTTTTTTGGATTTCAAGTTTTCAACAACGACTTGGAAATGGTCGCACAATTGGGGAACGATAAAGCACAATATAACATAATCGCTTGCTGGCCATGTCCGCGGTAGCAAATCTGTATAGTGTTTTTGAGCCCTAAAATGCAACTTTTGTGAAAGTTTCCTTTCTTTTGTGATTTGTTTCCCATTTTTATTTGAATACTAAAATGATTGGCCTATTAGACTGATGTATTTTCAAAAACTTGTACTGTAACCTAACTTCATTTGACTATCAAATGTTGAGTTGAAGTGGGTGGTAGTATAGCCTATCATATCACATCAACAACGGGCATTAAAGTAGGCTAGCACTTGCTACAGGGCATTCTTACCAAACCAAAAATGGAATTTTGAACAATTTATTGCAATTTAGGACAAGTTGATTTATTATTTACGACTCGTGGGAAATTCTAATTTGCTGCAAGCAATATTCTTTGGATATTTTCCTGAAACGCTTACGTGACAAAAAAATACGGAGGTTTCAATGCCATTACATTAGTAGTGGCTCATAGATGTCCGAACATAAAGCTTCAATAGGTTTTGCAAATGTATTATATGAACTCTTTTTTTATTACTGATAGTTGTTCAAAAAATAATTCATGCATGAAATAAAGCTGTATGAATTTCTTGAGCACTCAATATTACAAAAACTCCTTATTGATAAATGTTTTGACAGTATACGTTGATTAGTCTTTGATATAACACTACGTTTTTGACCGTGATAGATTCTATGTACAGATTATTAAGAAATAGGTCACTATAAGAAAACTACTCTATTTCAATTGGTCTACTTTTCGACTGTATATCCAGTCATCCTCAGGACTATAAAATGGTTGGTTTTCCATGTTGATCTCTAATCCTATGCTCTTCACTCGAATTGTATTCCAAATATTTATTACATTTCGTGACATTGATGATAAATATTGAGGGGAATTACGTTACATAATATCCAGCATCTAATTCACTTATGCAACTCCTTTGTCAAATGTGATGAGTTGTCTTGGAACAAACAGACAAATACATATTGAAACGAGGATAGACAAATGCAAATTTCACCTCGTTCCAAATTGATTGTAAACAGTCTGTAAAATAATATTTACCAATGAAATGAATACCTTGTCTTTCGAATGTCACAATTTGGTTACTTATCATTTCAAATAATTGTTTACTGACGAACTGAATACGGTAATTCCCATATTTTTGAAATGAGAGGTGTGATATTTACTACTAGAAAAAAAAAAGGTTATGAGAAGTAACTGAACCAAGAGTCGAAAGTACGAGCTCAAAGCCCCAACCCAGCTAACATTTTCCAAAGACGGGAAATATTTGGGAGTTATAATAGACCAAAAACTGACTTGGAACAGCCAAATCAACCACATTCTTTTCAAAGCTATGGCGGCAAGTTGGACATGCCGCAGAGTCTTTGGTAAGACTTGGGGGGTGTGAAACCAAAAATGATTTATTGGTCATACCAAACGATCATCAAACCCATGGTCACCTACGTCTCACTGGTATGGTGGCCAAAAATTCAACAAATTTCGAGACATGTCAAGTTGCAGAAAGTGCAGCGGAGAGCTTGTCTGGGAATAACAGGGTCAATATTTACTTCCCTTTCTATCTAAGTATAATCGAAACTAGCTGAAATGCATAGTTTAATAGTTATTTAGGCAACAAGTGCCAAAAGTAGGTCCAACTCGGCCTGATGGCCTCGTTGGACAATTTCACGACGAGTGCAATAAACTCTTTTTGCACGAGTTTCATACAATATTTTTTCTACGTTCATGCAAAAACCAGAAAATGTTTCATTCAGGTGGCACTAAACTGTAAGGAAGACATTGTTTGTTTAAATCTATCTGCTAAAAGTAATTCAAAAACATTTTGTGTAATTCAGATGATATTCGAAGGAAATAATTTTATTTTTAACAAATCGCATTTTCTAGTAATTTCATAGTCCATTATATAATGGATATGATGAAACATGCAACTATTTAAAAGGTAATACAATCTCACAGCAAATGGGCTATATTTGGCGTCGATTTGAGAGTTTATGTCTGTCATGATGACAGAACGCTATAGTAGAATGACAGATGAGTGCAATAAAGAGACAGTTTTTTCACCAAATATGGTTCAATACAGTTTTTGTTTTTTGCATGAACGTAGAAAAAATATTATTCAGACGTTTCTTACTTCGTTTTTGCGAAGAGACACGATCTTAACGTTTTTCCTCTCAGAGCTTCATCATAGTTATTAAAGGCTTCATTATATCTGTAATGATAAGCTAACATGACTCTCGCCAATTTTTGGTAATGAAACACTCGATAGGGTGGCAATTTAAAGGCGATTAAAACAGCAAATTGCTACACGTTTTGCTAAAATTTCATTTCGAAATTACAATATCCTCGCGCACCACACACGTTGTCTCTTCATTGGAGGCGAAGCTGGCGTTAACTAGTTTTTAATGTAGTTTCACACTCAGTGACGTACGCTAGGATATCAGCGGAGGTGAACTGGAACGAGCCAAGTTGGAATATTGTAATTTAAATCAAATCCTTCATTTTCCTGGAAATGACCAAAAAAATGTTGTATAGGAATAGTCAGCACTTATATCTAACTTGCAACGAGTATCAAAAAAGAAACAAATCACATATTAGTCTGACTTACAACTGTCAACCTGAACTTGTTGATTTTTCGTTTCACAACTTATTCAGAAAATAATAGTCATTATGGGAACTGAGAATATTGTATTCAAATTTAGCATTATTAATTCATCGATTATTCAACAGTGGACAATACCATATTGTGACATTCATAAATAATAATGAAAATAATGATTTTGATTTTGTCCATTCAGACATTGGAAAAATTGTATTGGACAAGTTGGACAAGTCAAATTGTATTATAAAAGTTATAATATGAAATTTATTTGATTCCTCTGTGAACTGGAACCCACATCAGGGTGCCTGATTGCTTGCTGCCAGTTGTCTCAGGGATTGTTAACAGTCCCAAGTCAGCTTAGGCTCACAGGTGTATGACCTCAGAGCTTTCAGTGCTGCTTGGCTATCTGACAGTATGTAGATTTCTGCCCTTCGAGTACCTCTTTCAAGGCATTCCTGGGCACATAATTCTATAGCATGTACTTCTGCTTGAAAGATGGTTGGAGTATTACCAACAGGTTTTGAAAGCCTGAAATTTAGTCCTGTAATGCCTAGTCCAACCCTTTCGTCCATCTTAGATCCATCTGTGTAGCACACTGATGCATCTCTTCCCAGTTGAGTTCCGTTCTCTGTGCAAGTTTGATGGCTGTTTATGACCACTTCAAACTGCATTTCGAAGTCGTATCTAACTGGCATGAAATATGTCGGTTCAGACATGGCTTCTAGGGAAATGTGTTCCAAAATCTTCAAGTGTCCGATCAGATACCCTGCGTTTAAGTTTTTGTCTGGCTCAGTTTGAAGACACTATTTGCTGCTTCTTTCATTACACATAGGTGCAATGGCGGAAGGTTTAGCATTACCTCTTAGGCTGCAGTAGGGCACGTAAATATTGCCCCTGTTATTCCCAGACAGGCTAGCTGCTACACTTTCTGCAGCCGAAAATTTGTTGAATTTCTGGCCACCATACCAGTGAGGCGTAGGTGACCATGGGTTTGATGATCATTTGGTATGACCAATAAATCATTTTTGGTTTCAAACCCCATGTCTTACCAACAAACTTTTGGTTGTAGTTTACCGGTTGAATATTTGCGTGCTTCATCCATTGTGATTCTATCAAGTATTGGAATCTGTTGGTACTTATTTCGAAAAAGGGTTCAGGACCAAGAAATAGTGTCTGCTATTTCATTTTCATCCACTCCACCCACAGGAGGGTAACAGTGCTGTTCTTACAGTTCAGTTGGTTTCTCTAAACACTCTCACGCCATCTTGGAGTTGATTACATGGCAGTTCAGAGCATTAGTGGTCACTTGGCTATATGAAATGATGATAATCTCTTGTTTGCGAAAACTGCTTTTTTTATTGAACTGGACGCATTCACCAATAGCGTAGATTTTCGCTTTGAAAATATACTCCATATACTCCTATTCCAGTTTCTTCTGTTGTTCTGAAGTCTTGGCATGGTGTCTGTTTTCCATGCAATTTTGCTACGTGTTGAATTTTTGAGTTCATCCTGTATGGATCTTTCCACGAGTCACAAGGCAGTTGTAGCTCTCGTTCCATAATAATATTTGCAGGAGCTTGGCCGGTTGACATGTGCACTTCTGAATGATAAGCCATCAGGAAAAGATGAAGATACTCTCTCTCTCTCTCTTCGATGGGCAGAGACTACTTTGGACAGGTGGCGGTTTATTCTCCTATTCATTCGTTCTACCTTTCCGTCGGATTGTGGGTGCTATTGTTCTGGTTTTTCGAATAACCAATATTTTGCACATTTCCTGGAACAAGTGGGATTCGAAGTTTTCTGCCCGTTCGCTGAAATAGTCCATTGCCACAAGGATGTATTTGTTTTTGATTCCAATTGGCGTTGAGGGGTCAAAGCTTGCTTCTGGTGGTTCCCTCTACGGTCATTCTGTATGTTGTCCTCATTGCAATACTCTTCACTGACATATGGAAGGTGTGAATCTCACCTCCATAGTGGCCGTTGGGCACGTTCTAATTGCACCTATTATGCATACACAGGCAAGTCTTTTGATTTTTTGATAGATTTGCTATATTACTAGCTAGCTTTGTTCTGCTGTCCCAGACTATTGTCCCGTAAGTGGTGGTCGGTCTCACTATAGATGTGTACATCAACTGCAAGTTTTTTGGGTAACATCCCCATTTATTTCCCGCAAAGTACTTTTTGATGAACTACTCATATATCATGAATCTTGTGAGTGTGGAAAATTAATCGAATAAGACACCCCAGAATAACTGCACCAAGCAAAGTTTAATGAAACTCGTCAAATAGCTTTCAGGATTGCAGAAAACCTTTTTCGGTTCGAGAAACATAAAATATATTGAAAATGGATATCTACTCATCTATTCATACAGACACGTTTGTTTTTAGAAGTGGAAAAACGTTCTCAACAGACAATTTTTTCAGTATAATATTCTCAACCGACCGTTCATGGTTTCCGTTCATGAAGACATTACGGTTTTTTTGAGTAACTTGGATTGAGCGGTTAAACAAACTAATGAATGATCTTGAGGCGTTCTACTAATTACAGGAATAATATTTTCGTTCTTTTACGAGCTGACCAATTGGTATTCAGTCAGTAAAATTTGTTTTTCATGAGACTTTAGGTAATGACGGCTATATTCCTTTCTAATTAATCTTCAGTTCAGCGCAGTCGAATACTGATATGAAGAATAAGGAATTCACACACATACAAAAAAAAAGAACTGCATATGTTTCTTCATCACTTTATATTTAAAACAATTACGTAGAAAAACATAGAAAGGTTTATTCATTATTCTTTTCATTGTGATCATATAGTAACTACATCCACCAATTTTTTGAATTTCAATTATATTTGATTTTGTAAGTAAATTCCGAAAATCAATAGTTATCATTATGTTATAGTATCTTGGCAAATTTACTTCCTGGGATATTGAAAAAATAACACTACAGAAAAGTGCGGTTTAGTTTAGATATTCGAAAGGATAGCTCGAACCGTAGAGCACGTGTCATCGATATCTAAAGCCAAGCAACGCAGGGCGAGGTTGTGGTTTGGATGGTGACCTACGGACGACCTCCCTTCGAGATCTATCCTCTTCGGGTCGTGCTAGGAATCGCACGTTGAAAGGTAAGACCTCTTCAATCCTTAGCTCGCCCAAGTTTTGACTTTTGAGGGCTACCGTTTATAAACGGACGACAGTTGGTTAACGGACAAAATTATTTGATTTAAATTTTTGAAAATGCTGCATTTTGAAGGGACATTTGATCAAACAATTCCACATTATATTATGTCCTATTCATTATAAAAGTCCTATTCTCACTGGTTTGAAATGAGAAAATGATGGCATTTGATTGGTTCATATAATATGAGAGATATTGTCGATAATAATATCCGACAAAATGCATAACTTTCAAAAAATACTTTCACCTTATTGGCATGAAACCTGTGTTGCCTAGAAACACCCCGAGAGCTTGCTCGAGTGGTTTTTTGTACATCAACACAGTTTTTATTGGTTATCCAGAAGGGATTCGATAACTACAGACAGAGCTTTTATTTTTTTTGGTATATTTTCATTTTATTTTTCTTTTTATTTGCGGAATTTATCATTGATGGTCGCATTAAGTGTTTCCGTCAACTGGTTGATGAGTTCCTCTGAAGTACACAGCTTAGTTACCATAGTTTTGATTGCTCCTGGCAATTCGTCTTCGCCCATACGTTTTGGTCGAGAAGCCATGGAAGAAGAATAAATCAGCATATGAACAAAGCACTAAAGATGTCCTCGCGAACCAGTCGCAGCTACCCGGTCGCGGACGACAGTCGCATGCGACCGTGGAGGTAAACGTACCTTAAGGATCCAATCGCTAATTAACAGTTGACAATGGTATCATCGAAGTTTAAGCATAATTCGAATCTATTAATGTTTCTTTCTGGTGTGTTCGTTTGTTAATACGATTTATTTGTCGCATATTTTGCTTTTTTACTGAAATAAATTGGCACTCAGAAGTAATTCCAGGAACTAGGTAACAAATCAATGCTGGTGATTCAAAAACATGTACCGACCTCCATACTACAAAACCTAATGGAAATATTTCCAAATCACCATCAATATCTAACAGAAGTCCCGCAGGCTTCACGGTTTTTAATGAAATCACGGAACTCGCCTCCTTGACTGCTTGGTAGCGTGCTTCTCTCATCACCTACTTCATAATATGCAAATGATATGCATCGATTAACCAGCGCCACCAATAAACTTAAAATATAATATTGTCGAGGCATTGTAGAGAGTTGAGAAATGCTTTGGTGAACAAGCGATGTGCGTGTTCACCTGCCAAAGCGTCGTTTTTCATTTAACACCGTAATCAAATAAATGACAATTAATGAAGTTGCATAAACATGCCCAGCCGCTGATTATCATCATTTTAACACGAACAGTCTCCTACGGCAAGAGCCGTTATCCTAAATGACTTTATCGCATAAAGAGTCCATTTGAGAATCTGCGAGAACAAGAAATTTACAAAATATTTCTTTGGATTTTATAGTTTGTGAAGAATATATTTACATTGTTCTGGTTTTGTACTCTGAAAGTTGATTTTTTTTCTCGTAATTATTCAAGTTAATTCTTACTAGCGCCATTGCAA
This sequence comes from Chrysolina haemoptera, assembly GCA_958298965.1. Classification (NCBI taxonomy): domain Eukaryota; kingdom Metazoa; phylum Arthropoda; class Insecta; order Coleoptera; family Chrysomelidae; genus Chrysolina; species Chrysolina haemoptera. Next base: position 28,208,392 of record OY282591.1, on the reverse strand, counting down.
GATGCTGTGACGTACCAATCACAGTTGACAGAGTTACCATTCAATTCAAATCTGAGGCCACGACTCCATATGCAGGAAATCTACGACAACTAACAAAAACAGTGTTACTAGAAGTGGTAACAGTGTCGGTCAGCTTACAACTGAGTGCGAACAAGGCCTGACTAGAAGGTAGCGAAGTGAATCGTAAGCTATAAACTCTTTCAACCCATATAAATTGTCTGGACCATTTGGAATATTTCCTGTTCTACTACTGCAGTAAGGATCTGAAGATCTATTGCCAGAACTATGCAGACTCTACAGGATGAGCTCAGCACTTGGCTGACTACCGCAGATCTAGGAAGCTGCAAAAATGTTCTTCTTTCCGAAACCAGACCAAGGATTTCAGACCAATAAGCCTATCATCATGCAGACTCTACAGGATGAGCTTAGCACTTGGCTGGCTACCGCAGATCTAGGAAGCTGCAAAAATGTTCTTCTTTCCGAAACCAGACCAAGGATTTCAGACCAATAAGCCTATCATTATGTTATTTGATGTTTAATTGAATAACAATCCGTTGTTCTCAGATAATTGTATTACTAATTGTAGGTTGTTGATACATCCATCATGATCACCTTCGACCTGTCAAACGTCATTCAACATTGACTAGTCCCAGTATAGGTAACCATGACATTCCTCTATTTTAGCGAAAAATAAAATACAAAAAGTCACTATTATTTATACGACATAGACAGAGATTTGTAAACAATAATCATAAATATGAAACAACATGAACATTCTACATCTATGACAAGGTACCGTGTACCAGATTTGCTTTTTTGACAGCATTGGTATGACTTTTCATGTGACTACTCACTTTTTGTAAGACGGTAGTGGATGTTCCATCGGAAAAGTAGGTTGGAGTCAATTTGTCCGACGGCATCTCAGATGTGTGGATTCTTATGATCTCCATTATATTAAAAGGCGGACCAGGTTATTGTCTCTCCATTGGCACAGGCATATTAGTCCGGAGGTTTCTGTCCTTGTCTTCGCTGCATTATGCGAATGAAGAGATGGAAGGTTCAATGTCACCTCCAGGCCAATCGGACATGTATAGGAATGTAGCCTGACATGGCGTCAATGTTTTGGGTGGTTTCCGGATTTTTCCGTGATCTTCTTCGGTCAAAATCTCCAAACGTTTCAACTGCGACAGTCATCTTCAGTGGCGTGGTCGAAGTACTCTTCTCAATGTATCAACTGTCCTGGACCAGTGGCCCAGAGCATGGCCAGTCTTTGCAAACCAGCCAGCCTCCCTCTGGTTGTCACTTGTTATTTTTTTTGCTGTGGAATGTGAAAGAATGAACAATGTCTGAGGAAATTGATCAAATCCAATAATCAGGAATACATTTTCTGTCGGCTAGAAGCGCCACCTATCGTTCTTGAATTTTGTTTTCTTCGTTTATTCCAAACATACCCTTAACCAAAATTTAACTTAATATTACCGCGACATCTCAATCTTCACAAAATGATTAGTGAGTACCGCATTATTTCAATTCTTTCATGCTTCCATTTTTTTCACACTTTCTCGTCACGCCAATTAAAAAGCGGCTATCTTTTTGTCAGCATTTTTTACGGCTTTGGGGGTAAGGTCGAAAATCAAATAGATAATAAAATATTAATGGTCACCTGTCACCTCAGTGGGGAACATTCTTACCTACGGGATATATTTTACAGTTTTTGTATTATAAAGTGACGGTAGTACTAGAAAGGTATTTTGTTAGGGCTTTGTACGGAATGGTCAGTACGCAGAGCGTATACAGGGCGGATAACACCAATGTTGAGTATTTCTGTATGTATTCTAGGAAAGTCCATGTTAATTCCGAATTTTTTGACAGCAGCTTCTCAGAAGAATGTGGTGTTCGTGCTTAACGTGAAAAGTAGGTAACAAGGCTAAAGCCGATGATATGAATGCAATAATGCAGAAAGAAGTTCACTACCTTTATTAATATATGAATTGAAAATTATTGTGTGAATACCATACAAATAGTCAAAAATACTTACGCGATTTCTCACTCCAGTGCCCATTTGATCATTTTCTATTCAATTTGTTACTATCTTCTTTGAAAGGCACCCTAGTAATGAAATAATTGTTTGAAAAACTGAAGAACATACTTTACTACCAACATGGAGTGAAAATTAAAAAAATATTTTTAATGTATTTACTCGTAAAAAAGCGTAGGTGCTCTTGGCCTATACTCTTATATTACTAATTTTAACTTTAAAATACTTAACGTTCAAGAGAACTTATATCGAACACCCCACACTTTATTTACATTTGAAAATTAATCTTTTACTTTTTTGTCCATGTTGTGAGTGAAGCGTGTTCTTTAGTTTTTTAAATTATAATATTATTTTATTGTGTTCAGTTTTACTTTTGCATTATTTTGAAGTAATCGGACGTAAACGAAAAAGGACAGAACTCGACTCGTTTCTGAATGTTATTTTACGATCATTTCCGATTCTTGCACATGTTCAAAATCAAGTTAAAAAAATCCCGACCAGAATGACATATGGCCATAATCACAAAACTCATCGGCAAGCTCGGTACTTCATCTTATTCTCGGACCCCGAAAACCCCACATGAAAATTATGAATCGAATCGGACCATAATAACAAAACTCGCCCACCATCTCAGTCCGCCATCTTGAATTCATGGAATTTGTCAAAAAATTCATAGTCTCTGACCTCTAATACGCTCACATACCAATTCTGAATCGAATCGAACCATAATAACAAATCCCTTACACCATCTTTGTGCCGCCATTGTGTTTTTTTCTGCATCAAAATTGTCATGATGTGTAACCGGTATAAACACCTGCCACATTTCAAATCATTCGGTCGTTACGTACATAGATACAGGTGAATCTAATAAAAGCGTGTTCAAAAAATTAAACCATTTTCACGTCTGGTTATAGTTCAAATAGGGTGAAAGCAAATCAATAATTTGGCGAAAACATCCAGATTTTATATTCTCTCGGAAACTTTTCAAACAAATCTCGTTAACAGCCGAGAAATTATTCATCAATTTGTTGCTACAGAAACGTAACTACCTCCGTATCAATTAATCTTCACAATGATGGCTAAACATACCTCTATGTCAGCTAGCCTGCGAAGTGATGAAGTGTTTGTTACTACTAATAAATAATGTTTTCAATTTGAAACAAAACACTTGGGGAGATATTTTCTGTCAGGATAAAATAAACAATTTTGCGGTTGGATTTTCACAGTGCATTCATCTGTATTTGATGCTATCACAGTGAATACATTTCCAATGTGGAATACATTCAAGATGGATCTCTTGCTTTGCTTTGTTATCATGCCCTCTGGAAATATTACGTCAGATTTGAAAACAGAGAAGTTGGAGACACAATCAAAAAAGAAGAAGGTATTTAGGAACGAAAAAATTAAAAATATATATATAAAAAAAGAGTAATGAAACGATATGAAAGGAAACAAGAATTAATACAATTCTCATTATCAATGTAATGGGTAATCATCCGAATTAAAAATTTAATATGACAGAATAGCTGGATAATGAAGTAATGCAGATGAAGAGTACAAGTTGTGAATGGCCAGTGAAGTTAGAAAAAGAGAACAAGGAAATGGGGTTTAATGTATATTTGGGAAAAGTATGGAAAATATCAAATAAACGGCATGATTTATCATTTATGGTACGAAAAAGAAAAATCCCCAGAACTTATTTATCTGAGCTCAGAGCCAACATTAATTTTTTTAAATAAACGATGCTATCGGATATGGACAATTTCCCAAGCATATTAGAGTAATGTATGAAAACCTTTCAGAAGATGATTCCATTATTTATAGTCCTATGAGTCTCTTCGGCCAGAATATTCGAGAAAATACTCCAAGAAAGAACTATTATAGATAATATTTTTGTTCGCAGAGCTAAAGAAGTTGCCACAAAATATTACTGCAAGCGACATATACCAGATAAATTGATCTGAGCGGAATTTGTTATTACTTGATTATAAGCAACCTAAACAACATAAGTCACCGAGTGTACATATGAGACAATCAGAGTTTCCCAGTAACTATGACTCATGATGTACCTCAAGGAGCAGTTTTCGGGGCCACTTGGTTTTAATGTATTTTCTCATGATCTGTAAATTCTGTTATATTCAGAGACCAGCGTGAGAACCAAGGTAAAATAGGTAGGAATTGGTTTGAATTTCTGCAGGGTGTATGCCTCAAGGAACACCTCCATAGACAGTGAGTTCCAAAGCTTCGCCATTCTTTGGAAGAACGATTGGCATGTCTTCAAAGAACGAACGATTTGTGATATTTCAGAAGAGCATCGTCCATGGAAATATCAGTACAATTTTTGTTCGAATCTTGTTACAGAATATACTGTTCCCAACAATAACTTTCCATACCCCTGGTTCTGCTCCAATATGGACGCTATAAAACTCCCTTTTTTGTACTTTGATTTTTTCAAAGCATCAGTGGAATCCTGGGCAAACTGTAACAATAACACCCCCTCTAAAATTTGGAATAAATCAATATACTGTTCCCACGGTAATTAATGGGCGAGTCTGTCTAGAAGGAGATAAGCTTGATTTCTTAGAAACATCAGATCGCAAATCTGATTACCGATACATAAATCTATAAATATATTTTGTCGTTTCTTTCCATTTATTGTGTAGGTGTAGTAATGGTGCAACGACAGTATGACAAATCAGGATCAGATTTTTATGATGGGCAATGATTGTCGTGGGGTAAGTAATACCAGATCATATTTCACTCGCATTTAAAAAACACTTGACTCATTTATTTGCACATGGGTCGATTCATCCAAATACTAGCTGATACAGAAATTGCAGAAATAATAAATAGAGAGAGAGAGAGAGAGAAATATGATCTTTATTGAAAATAGGTTACTTTGATATAAGTACAATAAAATAAATTAAAGGGAAAGTAACATCACATTATGAATAACTATGAATTAGGAACAGCTCCAATTAACAAATTCCTACACAAAATCACACGAGTACGTTAAAAAACAAATATAATATTGAAAAATCATGTATTATTTAATGTTTTGAAATTCAGAAATACGATAAAAAACAAATATCTGCTTTGTTGAAAGATTATATATTATTTGATATTTCTCATTGAATTCATTTTCAAAAAACTGATAGCCACTGCAATGTTTGTAGTGTAAATCTTATTTATCGGTTTCCAAGCGAAGTGGTCCAGATGTTAAGAGCTTTTGTTCTCACCCAGGTGAACCGGTTTCGATCCCAACTATCACCACAGAGCTAAAGTAGTTCGGAATCCATTTTTTAATCTATAGGTGACGGGTCTCCCTTGCTCGAAAGCTCTGCTTTTGAGGGGATTTCTACGAAAACCTAGGAGATTTGTCATAACAAAAACAAAATAAAATGTGCTAACTGCGCTTTTCACATTTTTCCAGTTGCGGTGTTTGATTAATAGAGGCACAATCATTTCCAAAATGTGGTTGAATCATATTGGGTACTTTTAAACAGACCGGATAGATACATTTTCAATATATTTTTCAAACACATCCGTGAATACTATAGATACGAATACATTATCTAACTGAAACTTGAGGTATTTAATAGATGCATAATTTGAATTTTTCATGTTTAATTTGCAAATAAATTTCATGTAAATCTAGACAGTTAAACATTTATTTGGTCGTTATTATCATACTATCAGTTTTTATTGTATTCAGGTTCCATTTATTTGCCATTAACCGTCATTAGTGCAGAATTTATTTTCTCAATAGCTTTATTTGAGTTAGAATCATGGCATGCTTAATTTTCATCTATAAATGAATTAATTCATCGATAAACAAGTTTGTAGAGATATTCAAGCGAGACACTGCCATTGATTTTCATCAAATTGCAGGCGAAATTGCCATCAACTGACGCCTTTTTTCAGACACCAAAAAAAGTGCAATCTATCTAAGTATATTAAAATGATAACAATATACGCACACCTCTTAATTGGAATCTTCTGAAATTTACCATTCTTGATAGGCGCAGACTTCACCTTTAAAGCAGACGTTACAAACGAGTCGTTAGTATTTAATGTTAGGAAAGTGTAAGCACCAAAAATAGGGAAACAGTTTCTACTAATATTGCCAGTCAAACTGTACATTTACGTTAGTTATATAACCCATCCATTTATCAAACACACTTTATGATGTATTCTCCTCTCAAGTCTCCTGCAACGACATAAACCAACACCAAGATTAGCTTTTATCGTTGATAAACAATATGAGAGAATTCTTTATGTGAAATTATGTGTTCTACTTTTTTGAGAATTATATCAAGCCGATAAGAAAGGTGAACGACAGTTAAGGTGAACTTCGGAGAAAAGTGAATTCTGCAATATTGCAAACAGAATTGCTCTCGGTAAAGTGAGTGAACTCACGTGCGAATATTCCGTATGTAAACTGAGAACAATCAGAGTTAGAGGAAAGCGACGGTTTTTCTGAAGTGGCATTGAGTTTGGCGGAGACTTGATCATTGCCTGCCGGCAGACGTTATCAGGGTCTCTTTTGGCGTAGTTGATATTTCTTCTTCAAACGTTGATTGGCGAACAGGAAGTATTATGAGAACACTGTGGCAATAAAGTTCTTTTATTGATGGCAAAAGGAAGGAATTATAGTAGTTTCGGTTGTCAACGTATTTTTCTGACAATATTTAGTTTTCAGAGCTTCAAGGGTGTGAGATTTGAACTTGGCAAGGGTATTGGATTCGGGAATTGTAAAATTTATAAATATTTCAAAAATTCTTCCTGTTTTACCGGAAATCAAAAATAGACTGGATAATACACTCATTAATTCTTGAAAAATTAAGAGAATATTCAGGTGTATCGTTCATAAGTATGCTGTGGAAACAAAATTAAATGAAACTGAATATAAAATATCTGCAATTTGTTCACAATGAGCTTTTCAAGAAAGAAAAAAGGTGTCCTGCCCTACCAGAACGGGCTTATTAACATAATCCCATACAATAGGAATAATTTGGTCGAAAATTCATCAGAAAACAACTACTGTCCTGACTAATACCACGTTCACGTTCACGTTATCACGTTCCTTAATCTATTATTTTCAAGGGCACTTTTTTGCCAATCTATATTAAAATCCCCAGTAACCATCATCATCATTTTTTGGTCACATTTTCTTGGCACCAATTTTCAAAGAAATTTAAAAATTCTGTACATTTATGACCACTAGGAGATATATCTTGGATTACTGTTTTTGTTATGCAGCCTTTGATAAACCTTATATTGATTACAATCAAAAATAAAAATATTGGTGCAATACCTTTAGAGATAAAAGGAAAATATTTGCCCGATTCACGAGTTAATTCATTTTATTAGCTTACTTAGACTCTTCATACTGTAAACAAAATTACCACGCGAACCTAGCAAATTATTTTAAAAATTGCTCATTTGGTGTAGTTTTTGACATGATGCAACATTCCCTATTTTCCAATCGAGGAAAAAAAGAATTGTGAAATTATTTCAATAATTACGAATTCGAATAAAAACAAGTGGTGCATTAAAGTGACAGGTATTTATTGACAACTAAACAAGAGACAAATGAAAATGGAAGAATGTATTCGAATTACCTGCCACCAAGTCGAATGCAAGCGTGGAATCTTTTTAAAAACGATCCTTTTATTCCTTGCGCACTTCCATCAGTACTTATTTGGAAAGAAATAAGCAATAAAGCAAACAAGAAAGCAATAAATACCTGTCACATCAATTTACCACGTGTTTTCATTAGATTTCCTATAATTATGTTTTGTCTTTATAGTGGAAAGGATGACGTTGAGTTTTGGGACACCCAGTAAATTCATTTTGCTCCCCACCCCATAAATATAAACAAATATTTCACCTTTTATAAGCGTAGGAACGCGCCGCCCCTAAATGTGACCACGGACAGTTAGAATTCGTTTCTTTCTCGATTATCAAACTGAAGCTGAAGGTTTGAAATGAAGTTTTAGCATGACTCCCAATAGCAAATTGCAAAAATAAATGACTTGCAAAACACAACAGACCATGAAAGTTGAAGTGAATGTATGACTGTTTATGTCGAATGATCTACGATCATGTCACAATATTTTTTACTATCACTACACATTATTGCAAAATCAAACTTTCACTAAAAAAAGTTATTATAGATAGATATTTTTAACGAGTGATATGTGAAATCATCACTCATTACGATGAATGGTATGCCGTTATTAACAAAATTAACGGGATTCCACCAACATTCTCAGAATGTGAGGTATATTTGCAAGAACTTTGCACAGGTATGAACACATGGGTACCGCTGTTATTGAATTCCCATGGGGGTATTACCCACCCAGATTGATGTTTGTTTTTCGATAAATATTTGCCTTACAAATTCCTACTGTGTGATTACCACGTTTTGATTTATATGCGTTTGCACACACTCACCGTCGAGTGGTTTGCTTTGTAATTAATAATACCAATTGATAATTATTGTTTTGAAATTACTTAGTGACTGAATAGTCGTCTATAGTTGCCTAAGAAATAACAAAATGGTAATATAGAAACAAAACTCGTTCCTAGTAGAATATGATACTTACATATTCATCATGTAATGATGAATTTCCATTTCCCATTTAGAAAGGCAAATAAATTTTGACTCTATAGACATTTTACACAAACATTCATTCATTCAATGTAATATTATTAAAAAATAATAATTAATTTTTAGCAAACTTTTGTGTCAGAATTGAGAAGGTCGGTTGATAAAGTAATATCATAGAGCTGTTTTACCACTCAACCTTAAGTTTGCACCCTAACCTCAGGTATATGAAATGGAATAATTATTGCAACTTGCACTGGAACTATATATCAATTTGAGCTGACAAAATGCTTTCTTGGAACAGTTGGAAAGTTGTTTTTTGAAGCTCAGCCCATTATCTAACCAAACGCTCAGGTTTTTAGCTACTTTTTGCTCAGGAATAGATTGATCATTGACTCTTATATCTACCAAATTTTCGATGTTCTCTTGGACAACTTATGAACCAAATATCATTGAGACATATTCTTTTGGATTTAGTAACAGAGAATGTTAATTCTCAAGCTAACTCTCATGCACAATATCAGGCCGGGCATGAATTATATATAATAAGTGGCCAAGTACTCGAAGATGGTTTGGGAATGCCTTGACAAACTTAACGATCTAGGCAGGAACAACAAAGTGACCCTCCTCTGAGTGCCGGGGCACGTCGGAGTGAAGGGGAATGAACAAGCAGACACCCTGGCACGAAAAGGCGCATCAACGCCATTGATCGGGCCAGAACCATTCTGCGGACTTGGAAATCTTACTGCCAATAAGAACTCAATAAAGCTGAAGAAGCAATGAGAGCAACATACTGGCTAAGGCTTCCAGGGCTCAGGCAGGGCTAGGACTTCCAGGGCTCAGGCAGGCCAAAGATCAAGACACTGATTAACAAGAGCAAGATCGAAGACACTGATTAACCTCAGTAAAACTAGTCTGAAGGCAATCACGGGATTTCTAGCGGGGCATTGCAGACTCAAAGAACTCCTAAGGCAGCTAGGCTTAGAGGAGGACAGCACCTTCAGATGCTGTGGGGGACATCAAGAAACACCCCACCATATATTGATGGAGTGTTACGCTTTACATCATTAAAAATCAATATACTGGGATCATACTAGCGGACTGTGGGATAAATACCACGAGTAGACCCCTTCAAAATCCTAAAATTCCTGAAGGAATGGAGGAGGTTCGAAGGGCTGCTATAAACAAGAACACCTTGCGATAGCAGAAGAAAATAGGGCACAATAGATCTAATCAGGTCGCAGCGCATCTGTCACCATCCATACTCATCAATACCAATACCAATACAGCCTTGGGGTACTTCGAGTCCAGTATCAGACATTTGATGATCAATAATAACTGTTTGCTGTGTTCATGGAATATACTCTTTCGAGAATGATACAGCTCTCTGCTCAAGACCTATGGATTTGAGAATTGACATAAGTATAGAGCGACTGATGGCGTCGAATTCCCTAGAATAGACTTGAAGCACCAGGGCTTCTCTACTGTCACTGGCTGTCAAAATATCATTAGGAATATTGAAAAGTGTATAGTACAACAGCTGTAGTCAAACCGGAATCATGATTGAGTTGGGGGTGAAATTGTTTTTTGTTCAATTCCCAATTGTGAGTCAACTCGACTCTCAGGAAAAGTTATCTCATCAACTTCGGAAAAACCAAATTTTTTGTCAATCGCCTGACTTCCATTGTAGAAAGTTGTTAATTCCATTATTTTAATCATCAACTTTGGGGATTGAGTTCACAAAAAAACTGGTTTATATCATTTGCACCACGTTTGAGAGCAAATTTGTAGTTTCACAACTGCTTATAGAAATCCCAATCCCTAATGTTCCTAGTTCTTTTGAATATCACCAGAAATTAATTTCTGAGTTTGGTTAATGGCATCATACGTTAAAAAGTGCTGCGTCTTTCATAGATCGCACAAGAGAACTTCTGAGGGTTGCTCGTAAAGGTGCAGCCGGTTGACAGAAATAACAATTTCAGTTTCAAATTCAATATTGTTCATGAACCATCGATTATGGCTCATCGAATGTACATTTCGAAACATCCGAAAAATCCAATTATGCATGTTAAAACTTGCAACAGAGAATCAAAAGTACCTTACTACATTGTATCTAGTTGGCACACGCATTAAAACAATTAAATTATTCGAAGAGGAGGCAGCCATGTCGCGGAATCGACTACGTTGACGATGGGTGTGTCTATAATTAATAGAAGTGTGTCATTACGAAAAATTAGATGCTTAATATGATACCTACATAAATGCTCGTGTGCAGTGGATTGGTAGCTGGAAAGTTGAAGCGTCTAAGCGTCTTTACAAATTGTTTGATGTTATGTATTTTAAAATGGAGAGAAAAAGTTAATTAGTTATTCATTATTCGATTGCAATCGACCATTTTGTATTGTTTTTAAACGGAGCTTCATGTCAGAGTAATTCATCTCTCATTCGTAGCTTGTTTCTTTGATGGGTAATAAATTTCCCGAGTGACTCCAAATAATACAAATTCCAAGGTATTCAAGGAATAATGGTTGACAGTGCAAGACTTTAGGTGCAATATTCACAAGTGCTTTGTTTGTTTATGTCTCATTATGGGTTTTATGATAAGGAAATTGTTGTCATCATTTTCTAGTAAGCTACACTCGGTTTATCTACCAAGTATTGGAATGTAACTGGGTAGATGAAAAAATTTCAGTCTAACTCCACCAAAATAATCTTTATTGTTGTCCAGAGACACACAGACATATGTTTCGAAGGATTAATCCTTCATCTTCAGTGAATGAGAGGGGTAGGTTACATAGAGATCTGAGGAAAAAGAGTTACAATAGAATTGAGAGTGACATAATAAATTGTACTAAGTACATACCATTTTGTGTCGGAAAAATTTACAAAATTATTCAAAGTAATGAAAAATTATAATTATTTCATCAGGTCATAATAACGACCTGGCCGCATTCAATGTGAGGCCCACTAGGGTTAGGGAAACTGTCTGTTCATTTATACCTTGAAAAGCTGAACACTTAATGGCGTTGTTAATTTCAAGAGTCTCTAGAAAATTAGGTTTTTTGCCTTCATTACAAATGTGCAAAACCTGTAAGTCGGAGTCGGGGGAAAAATTATGTTTCTCATATACAATATAATTGGAAAATACTGAATTTGAGTTGATTTCAGCTTTTTCAAAGTTGGAGTCTATAATTCTAACTTGTTCAGATAGGCGAGTTCTGAACTTGCGACCTGTTTGGCCAATATAGCAGACTTTACAATCAGAATCAGAACAATTCAACTTATATACTCCACACTTTTCTAAGTTTGGGATTTTATCCTTCGTATTTAGTAACAAATGTTTGAGATTATTACTAGTCTTGATCAGCTTTATTTCTTTCAGATCTTATAGTGTTCTGGACACTATTGTATAATGATTTTGTGATATAGGAGTGAGATCTTTTGGATATTAATTTTTTTACACGTGGTACTACGACAATGGGTTTTTGGCGGGTATTATACTCATGAGTGGGTCCCGCTATATCACCAGAAAAGTGGAATTTCACATTAGTGCAAAAATAGAATAACTCCCTGATATCCATGACTTCAGATTGTTTGTACAGTAGTTCCGAAAAAAACTTTCAGAAATCTTTTTTGCAGTATTTCCAATGTCATGTCAAGATTCTATATCTTGAATGACTTTCCACCAAGGAGTTATATAATATCTTCATTGTTTTCAGTGGAAGGTAATTACTTCAATATTTGAATTTGTATAAGATAGATTGCAGTTTTTTTATGACGTAGTTTATTCAGATATATACACCAAGATATTTAATATTTTTGTCAGATTTATTTCTGAGCGCATTTTCCTGAGTTTCTAGGTCGATATGTAAAAAGGGCAATTACCATCCGAATTACAGCTGAAGGGTAGGAAGTTGGTTTTCTCTGTGTTGAGTGTCAAAAGTCGAACCACTCCTTTATGAATTGAAGGTCAGATTCGGCTTTATGTTTTAATTCATGCCATTTTTCCGCTTTATATATTATTGCGGTATCATGAGCATACCTTATGATACTTCCTTGACTGTTCAATGTGAATATTTCATTAATGTAAAGATCAAACAAAAGAGGACCCAAAACGGTTCCCTGCGGTACACCATATTCAATTTTTCTCTGATCGCTTAGTGTTTCAGCGCTGTGTATTTTTTCGGTCAAAGCTAGTACAGCATCTTCCGTTGAAGTATTCTCTTTGAAACATATTGTTTATGGGAAATCCAGCCGTAACTATCGTTTTGTTTCCTTTTTTGAAAATTGGTATTATCTTCGATTTTTTGAAAGCATCAGGCCAAATATATGAATGAATAAACTTTTTTGCTCGATGTCCCTGTCCCTGTCCTGATAATCCTTAACAATCTCATAAAAAAAATATATACCTACATTTCTCTCACAGTTAAACGCGGTGTCAAATTATGCAAAGTTTTCAAAATCATAACAAATTGCCAATCATTAAGCTAGAACGTAGCAATTACTAAAAAATACGATAAAAAAATACTACACGAATATTTTATAAATATTTATGATACAACACTCTATTTAATTTGGGCCGTACATGGAGCCTAGCTATTTGATTAACCTCGTAAATTTGACTAATGAGCACCTGACAGGCCTAAATGCTGTTAAACCCGTATATAATCAAGATTGAAGGCTGATGCATTTCAAACGGCAGACACGCCGTCATCTAGTTCGCTCCGGATTAATTGCGTATACAGCCGACAGATTGACGAACCGAATTATACCCAAACAAAATGAATGTATTGAAGAAAAGGCATTCTGAATACCGTTTGAGATGGACTATGATTGACGTGTTTATTAATTCAGTAAATTTGTATTCGACTGGGCTCCTGGCGAGAAAGTTTCGGGGTAGTTTTGACTTCTACTGTATTATCAAACAACGCTTTTACCATTTCATACGTTATTTGGAGTGCTGAATCCGAATCTGAAGTTTGCTAACAACATTTTTTGACCGAACATTAAAAAAATACAATTCCGTGAATAACTTTTTCATTCAAAATGAAAGTACATAAAATTTCCTACAAAATTCAATGTTCGGGTTTTTTTTCCGACAAACAGTTCGGGCTCAAAAGTCAAATAAAAATTGGCGTATATCTGCTGAGTCAGCAAACACCCACTTTTTTTCACGCCAAAACTATTATTGACTATTTGATGACATTTTCAGTGAATTTCTCAAGGAATTATATTGCAATAGTCTAGTTTGAGGTTATGTCGATGACTGCTAGTAACAGTGTGATAAGAAAGTATTGTTACGAATCTCAAACAACGCAAAACGGTTCTGGGCCATTCAGGGCGTTACTTGCTCCTTCTCGGGCTAGTGTATCGGCCTCTTCATTGCCTCTATAACCTGTGTGTGCTGGTACCCAGGCTGGGGTCAGTCGGTTCTGACTCCCGAGCTCTTTTAGGACTAATATACAGCCCCAAACAAGTATCGATGTGACTTGCATGGAGTTGACTGTTGACTATTTGAGTATATGACAATGTTTTTTCCTGAAAACTCATGCCTTACTAGCTTTTGTGACGATTTTCGCTTGAAATATCGTCGCTTATTTGCCCAGGCTCTATGAGGAAAATTTGTAGTTTTCAACTTATAAGCAATAAACCGCAAAAGAAAGAGATTTTTTAGGTTTTTTGCATTTTTTTCAATGTTCCGTCAAGAAAATTTGTTAGCAAACCTCAGATTCGGATTCAGCACTCCAAAAAAAAACAGAGAATGGAAGTAATCAAAACTGCCCCAAAATTTTCTTGGTAGAAATACAATTTGATTTGATTATATTGGTTTTTGCAACCAGCGAATCCACCATACTGCCGGACTTTCTGGTCTTTGTTTCTGCCACGAAAAATAACACATTTCCTCTATTTCTCCCACATAAATGAAAAAGACATAAAAACAAGTTATAGGAAATTATAAAAATGAAAAAGCAACTGGTTATACCACAATAAAAGCAGAAACACTGTGACCAATAATCGTTCTCTTCATTGCAGGGCCACTGGCTTTTCTCATTGATCCCATATTCGATGCTGGAGAAGTTTCGGTGAATTTTCAATATCTCAGTGTTAGAACCAGAGGTGAAAAATTAGCTACAATTAACTTCAAGCCTATATCTTCTGTAACTAGTTTTACCGAAATATTGAAAATATATTATTGAACCAAGACTACAGCATTATCTATGAAAAATTCAGTATCATCATATCCAAAAATCAGCATGAATTCCAATAAGGTATCTCAACCCAAGCAATAGCACACCTTGTGATAAAAAAATTGATCGTGATCTGGGTGAAACAGAAAAGTGAGCTAACGAAGGCTTTTAATATAGCAAATTTTTCTATCTAGACCGCGAAGAGCCGAACTCAATTCGTAAACATAAATGGAACCTTCAGCAATCCAAGAACTCTGAAATACGGTATACCTCAGGAAACAGCTTTGGGTCCATAATATTTGTCCTTTGTGTGAATAAATTATTTCTTTTGGATACATATGAGATAATTATTACATTTCCAGATGATACGGTTAACTCATAATAATGTAGATTGGAACAGTATTATTATTAAAGTAGAAAAAGGATTTCCTTCAGATTGAAGGATGGTTCAAAAACAGATTACTCAACATGAATTTTGAACAAACCTTTTCACAAAAACAAACACACTCTTGATACCACTAACAACCCCAAGAACGAAAGAACTCAAAAATCCCTTGTCTATTCTATTAAACAGTTGGACAAAGAAGTTTGAATTACTTAGATCCGAAAATTATAAACTCGCTTCAATTCGAACTCATAAATCCACATTTTCTAAAAAAAAAAATTAAAAAAATTCGTACAAGGACATTGCAATAATATCTGACAGTCAAGCAACCATCAAAGTACTGAGCTCAACATACATTAATTCGAAGATAATATGGGAATGCCTTCACAATTTAAATCAGCCGGGCAAAAAAAATGAAGTATTTCGCCAGAATCCGAGAATCCATTGGTAGTGACTTTGCAACTTATATATTATAGGTCAAAAACACTGACTAGTCTCAGAAGAGAAGTCTGAAAATTATTACAGGATTTCTCGAAGAACATCTCAGAAAGCTAAGCTCAGGTCACGGTACATGTTCTGTGGGGAAAAAACCAGTGACATTCCACCACTATATCCTAATGGTGATACTACATCATGAAAGTACAAAAAATGGCTTTGAGGAAGTAGAGGAGGTGTGAGACAATGGGCATAATTTGGTGGCAGCGCATTAGCAACCACCTCCCACCACTTTTGGTATGAAAACATCTCGAACCTCCATCAGGTGCTAGGAAGGTGCTCCTTGTTGTAAAATTTCACAGACTCAAGGTTAGCTGTTGAGGAGCCACTGTTCTTCTTGTGTTCCTGACGGGGGTCGAATTTTTACTGCTTCCGAAGATAAGGAAAATCATGTGCAGATGATCTTATAGGGATGATATATATCTATGATCTTGGATCTAACGCAATTGATAAAAGTTGTCTCATGCTTCGTATTCATAAGAACAAAGTTTTCTCTCAACACAAATTCTGAAATGTAATCATATCATCCGTTTGTGTTACTGTTGCTACCAGATGGGCTCTTGTCGCCCTGCAGTAAACCATGAGCTCTTCCAGCTCCTGGGGGATAGGGGCGCCCTCATAAGCGATACAGACGGAGGAAATACCCCATTCTCCTCCAGTAGAGCTGTCACCTGACATTAAGTCTCTCTCACAGAAGTCAAGAAGTGTCTCTCACATACCTATATGCATGCTTGTACCATATCAGGTTTGGGATCGTAGATCAACTTATCTTCCAGTCCTTCTGATCCTCTCAAGTATTTTCTGAAGGCCAGTGTCTTGTATGAATACCAGCTCAATCTGCTCGAGCATAATTTGGCGAGCTGAAGTAGCTGTTGCTGTTTTACTGCAACACATCTACCTGGTTCCAGATCTGTGAAATGTTGGTTCTCTGACGCGAGTTTGGTGGAGTGGTTTCACATTGTGCTTTTCGATATTGAGTGATGTCGGAAGGACAGTCCATTCCAGCCTAGCCGCTTGCTGGGACGAGCAAAAATGATCCAGAAGGTTACTCTTTGAAGGGATCGTTACCGATACATCCGATGCCTTCCATACCTTCGATGACCCCCACCCTGGGTTAGGCGGCCTTCGGACAATGTTGGTGTTTGCTTCAGCTACTTTCTGGAAAACCTCACCATCAATTACGCAAATTAGACCAGTACCCGGTGCCGATAACTAACACTGGAGAGAAAGGACGCTACCACCATCATAGTCGTAACTAGGTATGGCGCTCCTTAACAATAATAAAACCTCAGATGGCTGATGTTATTCAGATCAAAAGTAATTTTGGCGACTCCTGCGGGCTAGCGCCCACGGCCAAAGCCTTCCTTGTTATTAAAAAAAAAAAAAATTAAACGTATCAGACTTGATCAATTTGTTGAGGGATGTGCCTGATATTGACACTCAGTTTCACAGTTTATTCTAAGAGCCTTTTTATGCAGGCGTTTTGTATCGCTGGATGTACGACGGTATAATAAGGTCGCATTTCTAAAACCATTTGAGCAAATATCTCAAGACGTGACGTTTCATCTGAAAACATTGTATCCAATGAGATCATATATTTTTATATGAATATATGATCTCATGAATATTTTAAATTTGTGTAAGATGGAAGAAAGAAAGCGTGGACACTGTTGATTGTTGCAGTGAAGGAGACACCAGTATGCTTTCGGATATATCCTCAGAGGACTGTAAGGTTGAAAATTAGAAAAAAAAAAAAACGCCATGGATCTAAATATACCAAATGCTGTATCCTAATCTACGAAACTAACTGAAAGATTTATCTTCATCCCCTCTAAGTTTGCCATATAAATTACGGAAGGCTCCATCCACATATATCTTGTAGCATTGATAGAATGATAGGATGTAGCATTCATAGCATTGACGGAAATATAGAAAATGTCGGAAATGTCTGCATAAAAACGAACTGAGAAACGCGACGTTATTTTTCCAGCGATACAAAACGCCTGCATAAAAGGACCCCAAGATCAATATTCATGTGCAGCTATGATTGTTTGCCCCATTTGAAAGAAAGCAATGATTTCATCACAGGATTTTTGCTGGACACAGTGACGCAGCCAGGACTTCAGTTTGGAGGGTTGAATTTGTCAGTTTAATGTTTGGACACACTGACACACTAGCGGTATTGTGGCTTGGGGAGGGAGAGGCTGTATAGCTCCAAAGATCCTTCTGGCTGAGACAACGACTGGCCAAGACGGTCCTAGAGATAATATATAACTTTTTTGCTTCTGATACTTTTTGGACGTGTATCCTGGAGACTTGGAAGTTCATGGTTCTGTCTCAAGTATTTATATCATTCTGTCATTCAAACGCTTGGAATAATGTTATCGCATAAATTCGAGCATCAGAGCCCTGAAACCTAACACCACCCCGCACACTACTCTTTCATATTCTACCAATCTTTCGATGAGCAGTTTATATAACTCGACAAGATCTATCTCTTCCACTAAGGCGATTAAACAACACACTCTGAGAATAACTTTCTATTATCAAATTACCTGAAAAAATGTTAATTAAATTCCTCGAGTCCAAATCTCGTATCAGCGATGTCCTGCATTCGAAATTTATTCGTCTAATAATAAAAAACCGTTGAAAGCATTAATTGCTTGATTTGAAAACAGAATGTCCGACGTCTGGCGCCACCCAAACATCGTGATGGAAGTGTGTGTGGCGTGTCAAAATACTCAGAATTTCAACATATTTAACACTTTTAGCGGGACAATATCGGTTTCCTTGCGGTTGGCGCGTGACTCATCTTTCTCTCGATTTGGCACGGTCCAAATAGTATATGGGTCAGCTCATGATAATCTTAAATGAACTAATCGATTCGACGAATTTTCGCACGTTGGGAATTCTCCATCAAAGGAGTGGATTTTGAGTGCTATATTGCGAGGGGTCCAGGGAAGTTCAAAGCTCTATTTGGTAGGGAAACATGAAGAAATTATAATTTCTTTCTTTTCGTGACTGATACCGCGACGAACATTGAGTTATTTACTTGAAGGTTATAGACGATGTAGCAACTTGATTACGTACATTCCGTACGTCCATCGTCTTAATGGTTGAAAGATTCCTATCTCTTTCAATTTTTCACAACGTTTCGATTGCTTGAATCCGCAATTGATTTCAGGTGAATACTGACATATTAGGATGCTACCAATGTCCCCATAATAGAATCCCTCAGCATCATAAAAAGGAAACTGAAAAAGGCCATCCAGCTTCATAAGTGGACTGACTTTCCTGTACCAATGATATTGAAACTACTGCAGTGCTGCTTCCAAGTGGGTCAAATGACAACTCACAGTTGGAACATGTTTTGGTAGTTGTAAAGCTCTATTCAAAGCAGATATTATGTGATTTCATTTTATAGAATGGACTCTAAATTATTGTAGGTCTCCAAGAGGAGTGTGGAAAAATTAATTAACAATGAATACAATTCATTGCTTGGGTGAACACTCTTAATTCGTTCGATGAATGGAATTAATCACCCTAATGAACCTACTTAATGTACTTGATCATGATATCAACGTAAGCATTCATTTATATTATTAAGATCCGCATACTTAGTATGGGTAACCAGTGGTACATTGATATAACGATTGCGTTCATTGGAACAATATTGATGAAGATATTTATTGAGCCACTGAACTTTTTCATTCTATTCAAGTATCAATTTTTTCTGTGTACTCGTGGATTGTCGTATGGTTGAATATTCATAGGGAATCGTATATTGTATCGCCCAATGCAGACAGATGTCCAAATATGAATCACCCTACGAACAATACCTATTTTCGAAAATCCTTTTTCCCGAAATATTCGTCCGGCTGCCACCTATCGTACTCCTCAACTCAACCGAAGCCCCTTAATCTTCTCACCCTTGCCCATTCAAGTCGTCCGACTATTAAATGGCACCGCGTTAAGCTGTAAAGCTTTCTTCGGCAATGGTATTATTGTCAGCTTACGCCATTGTGTCTAAACTGTGTTAAAGCATCGAGTAAATCATCATTATATGGAGCTTTTCACTATGTCATTCACTTGACTGTGCGTACTGGGCGGTATATGTCATTCGATGAAAGGATTATATTTTATTCCGTTTATTTAATAGGTATAGAAGTGTCACTTTTGGAGCTGGCTCCACGTAAGTGATTCATTCATCCGTGTGGATAATTGCGCGCATGGGGACCAGTTTTTGTTTGTCTGATTTATTCGATAGTGGTCATAATATCTCACCTATGTTACAACAAATAAGAGAGCCATGTTTTAGGATAATTTACAATTCATATTCACAAGACCCTGCAAACATTGAAACTGGTTATTTTTTTCGTACGCAGGCAATTCTAAAAGCTACGAGAGTTGAAACAATTCGGGAGCTGTCTTTTTAAAAGTTCTCTTTTATTGTCCACTGCAAAATATTGTTCATTATTCATTTAATCATCATACATCCAACAGGCTAAAAGCCCAAAGACAGGAGTATTTTATAAGAATGAGCTTAACGCTGATTACCATATATGAACTAGATATAATCCAGTAACGACAGACAAACTCGAGCAAAAAGTGAAGAATGAATTGTAGCACTCTGAAACTCAGCATCGTATATTATTAGAAAAAAAAATTGTTTACCAAAAAATCAGGGGTGGAACCTAAAAAAAATTCATTTAAAAAAAATGGATTTTTTTTGTTGTTATTTCAGGAAATATAAGATTTATCAAAAAACGATTTCGATAGGTTGAGAGATAATTCAATTCTCCACAATAATGATTTTCAGTAATACCCTATGAAATACGCTGGTTTTCTCAGAAAACGTGGTTCAACGCCAACTTCTCATTTCATTCTCATGCTAACCCACCATTGCAGTTCAGGCAGGGCCGAAAATTAGATTTGTCGTAACATTGCTAAAAATTATAGTTGAAGGAAAAGAAAAAGTGTATATCGTTTTTGAGGACTTCTACTTCCTCATGCAAATATAACATGTGAGTATCTGAGTACCTAAAATGTGTTTTGTCCCACTTCACATAACCCCTCTACGACCCCTGGAATTTTGGTAAACACTTTTTTTGTGTTTATCATGGTTCCAACTACTAGCATACCAAGTTTGTTTTGATTCTTGTTTCAAAACCCAATCGTACTGGATTATATGTACTTATTTATTTTTCATTAATGAATAATTTTTTCTGATATTACTGACGTAACCCATATCATATTGTAATTGAAAAGGAATAAATAAAGATTTATCACTTTTATCATCATTACAATTATCATAATCAACTTGATATTTCGCAGAACGCGACACCCATCAAAATACTCTACTTCGAAGGCGATCAGAACTCAAACCATAAAACCACCCATGAAGTCCAAATAGAGCCAATTTGTAACCCTACAATTATATCTTCCTTTTACTTTCTGTAATAATAACCATAATCGCTGGTCCCGCAATTAAATATGGCATTTTGGCACACAATTCGGGGTAAGACATTTCCTCTATAAGTCTTAATTTGAGGGGCCTAGGGCACTAATTGATAGACACCACTTTTTCAAATTGTTTAATGGAGATGAATGGATAGGCTCATCGAAGTGTCATGAAGGATTTCACTAGGAAATTTTAAATGCCACGGCAGATACAGAGTGACCCATTTTAAAGTGGGCCACCTCTGATTCAGAAGTTTTTTTTCTTCAATAGATAGAGCTTTAATAGTTTATATTGAGTGCCATAATTTCGAAATAAAAATGAAAATTTCAAGGCTTTCTTCGAACTTTTTTCAAGGTCAAAAATCCAAAAAACATACTAGCGATTTTTTTAAATAGAATTTGGCGACGCCACTGAATTCACGACATTTTCAAGTGGTATGTGAGAATTACATAGGAATGCGTCCATCGATAAAAATGTTATATATCTCGAAAACTAACAAATTTGGGTATAGGCATTGTTATACAAAGTAGGACTAAAATATGATAAAAAATTAAAAAATTTAATGAAATACAGGGTGTTCCATTTGGTATAAGGAATTTGCCCTCAACTTCCGGTATAATGGAAAGAGAATGGAAGTTAAAAATATTTTAGTTGAGAAGCCCATTTTGTAAAACCCACTACCACAAGTTTTTATTTTGAATCGTTCTCCATATATTCCTAACGAACGCTCGTCGTGAAAGACCCTGTATATTGGATTCTCCCGCGAACGTTCTGAATTGGACAGGCAAATATACACTCTAATCTGATATTTGTTGAAATAATTGGGAAGTTATATTTATTTTTATGATAACTTTTTACTTCACACAGAAAAAATTAGTACCTGAATGCAATGAATAAGTTCAGTGGCTCAATGAATATTTTCATCAATATTGGTCCAATGAACGCAATCGTTATATCGTTATGTCAATGTACCTCTGGTTATCCATACTATGAATACGGATGTTAATGAATCAAATAATTCTTTTCATCAAACGAACGAAGAGTTTCCAAAGCAATAAAGTATATTAGTTCAGCTGATGAAACTGTATTCATCAGATTAGTTATTATTGTTCGTTCTTCGAATAAATGCTATGATTGATATAATGAATCAGATTATTTTGAGGATGTATATTTTTCATCAATTCAATGAATGGTGATTATTAAATTTATGAGTATCGGTTATTCTAATGCAAGTTTCTGTAGGGTAATGAATTCCATTCATCAAACGAATGAAGTGTGTTCAACCATGCAATAATTTGTATTAGTTCAACTGATGGAACTGTATTCATCAAATTGAATATTATTGCTCGTTTTTCGAATGAATACTGTATGATTGATGCAATTATTCAATTTATTTCGACGATGGATATTTTTCATCAGTCCAATGAATGGTGATTTTTGAATTCATGAGTATCGGTTATTACTATACCTTCCTTGATTCAATGATTGATATACATTTAAACTATGTTTCAGTTTATTCTCGTAATGTTTTCATGAACTAATTATTTTATTTATCATTCGAATAAGTGGCCTTCAACGCACTCTAGATAAAAAAAATCTGAAAATAGGTTGTGTACATTTTTTGTCTCAGAATTATGTGATCGTACTCAGAATCATCCCTAGAATCCAAAAAAGTATACATATACTGGGTGTTCCATTTGGAATTCTCAAGTTGGTATCGTTTCCGGTGAAACTGTCAAATATTGCAAAATTGTTTTTAAAAAATTGTATATCCGAATAAAGTATAATACTTTAGATCTCAATTAGAAATCAATTCAGAACAATTTTGATGAACACTTGGTAGCAAAGAATCAGACCAGTAAGGTTCGCCACATCATGTTGGAATATAATTATATTGAACACTTTTATGTTTTTGTTAACGACAACATTCCAAAAATCATCTTATGAAATTACCACTTCATCGGTCTAGGTGGGGACTTAACGCACACTGAGACTTTGCTCCGCTTTTGTTTTTGCCGCACTCAAGTACTTGAGATAAATTAAATCCGTAATAATTGGTGACGGCTGGAAAATTATATTGTATAACTCAAATACTCGGTCAGTATTACAGCATCTTTTGCTGTCATGGCGTCGCCTGAAAATTACAGCGGCGGCTAGTCTCGATTTTTTTCTTAATTTCAGTCAACTAGAAGTCCTTATCACTGGAGACTATGGCACACTTCAGGAACGCTTTTGGAGTATTTAATTGTTTCAAAGTCGTGTGCGATTCATAGTTTGGCTGTTGTTTGAATCAGTATGTACTAGAATGGATATAAATGTGTTGCGAATTTGTTGAGGGTGCATGTGTTTGTGACTTATGTGTTTTTGGATTTTTGGCATGACCCCAGATCAATACCCTCGGTAAGTCTATTATATTAGTCTGGTTCAAGAGCCATTTTGTCAAAAAGCTGAAGTAGACCACCGATATTCAAGATTATTTTTATTCTCATTCGATTCGAAATAGCATCCAGAAAAAAATGTTATACTGGAAAATTGGGGCCGGCAAAATTTGAAGAGGTTATAAACAATTCAATAAAAAATGGTTTGGTATCCTGCAAATATTGCAAAAATTATTTTAGATATACGAAATTGAAGAAAATATCGTTAAACACCAGAAAATTTCCTAAAATATTCATAATTTCAAGTGACCGAATCAGAAAAAAATATATCTAAACTCATAAATTAACATTAATTCATCAATAAAAAATGTTTACCTTAATTTTATATTATCTATGCTCTTACTAATGTTATTTTTTACCTGTTAAAAGTCAACATAAAGTTCCTGATTATTTCTAAACTAAAAAACATGATTTTTTTTATTTCTAGAGAGCATTTTCTGCTATTTCAGCAGATAAACTGTAATATACTTGAGTGTCTTCAGTGTATAAATACCATAAACAATTTTGAAGAAAACAAAGTAAGTCAGAGGTGCATATATAAAAAAAGTCTAACGGGCCAAATATCTAACCCTGAGGCCTCAATCATCCACAATAATTCTCGTTTGTGTAAAGTTAGTGGAAGTATTCCGGATTGTTTTGTTGATTGAATACTATCATCTAATGTGGTAATTATTAATGCCTTAATATTTTGAGAAATATGCCTTGACATCCCTATCTCAAATTTCAAATTCTTCCCTTACTAGTGATTCTCAGGTTATAATAACGTAGATTCAACCCAATATTCTTGTTGGGAGGACATCGTCTGTCAACAATTATATCCGCCTCAACTTTTCACAATTTGATTTCAGATCATTGTAGTACAGAAGTATATATAATTCCAGACTGAATTTTTTGGTTGTTGATTCGAAATTTATTGAGGCCCATTTGTATATCTTGAATTATTCATGTTTTTATGTCCAGAGATTATACTGGTATTCTCAGTATCACGGGCGATCGGACAATTGAAATACTGAGTATTCAGACTTATAATGCCAACGTTTCGGAATCTCGCCTTCTTCAGTGCTCAAATATAATATAAATAATGTTATCAAGTAATTCAAACGGAGATTTTTCAATAGAAATCACGAAAATTGTCATTTCTGTTAAATATGATGCGTCTTCATCTCAATCAATAGTCTGCTGCTTGTAGCCACAAGAATATTATACAAAATGTCTTAGGTATTTATTTGAACCGTATCCACATTCATTAAGATAAATCTATTTGACTTGATGTGTCTGTGGCTCAGGTCGAAAGGTAGCTTTAACCAGTTCACATTTTTATATCGATTGTAGAAAAATGTGTATATGTAGCTTTCATTGAAAGCTGTAAGTTCTCTCGTAGGAAATATTTGGCAATCGCTTTCGACTCATATGTCAACTTTCTTCTCGTACACAGTTAGTTACATCCTCTACTTCCTCATTATCATTGCTCAATTATCAATTCTTTCAATCTGAATCTTCTTAATATGAAGATTATCTCATATTTTGTGGTAACTTTTTGCAATTTAATCCAACTATTGCACTGTGAACACAAACTGCGTTGCTCTGATCAATATGGCCTACATAATCTGATCAGGCGCCACAATATTTTTTGATCAGACATACTCTCCAGATCTGAATCTTATCTAGTTCGAAAGTCGACAGGCGATATCAATAGTCAATTGAGTGCCTCCTACCAATTGGTACT
This sequence comes from Chrysolina haemoptera, assembly GCA_958298965.1. Taxonomy (NCBI): domain Eukaryota; kingdom Metazoa; phylum Arthropoda; class Insecta; order Coleoptera; family Chrysomelidae; genus Chrysolina; species Chrysolina haemoptera. The sequence continues at coordinate 28,183,048 of OY282591.1, read as the reverse complement.
AAGATGAAGCTGATTTCATTAATTACATTCATTTGTTATGGTCCAGCGTCTGTCTCTCTCATAAATCCAGTATCACTGCTGCTAAGAGTGCGTATTAAACTAATGATTGGTCCACATGGGAATGCACTATTATTTTTCAAGTTGAAAAAGCAACAGCTACAGATTTTTGTGCTGGATAATGCCTCAATGGGGTATAAAAGCACAAGTTCTTACATGTCTACATTCCTGGATAAATTGATCGCACCACATTGTATTTTAGTTTGAATATCTGTGTTACCAAGACAATGTTTGACATTTTTGGAGATTGATTTTGCAACCGAAAATAAGGTTATATAATTTCAGATATAAATCTGAGTGATTGAATCTTGTTGCTGGCTGGGGATAATCCTCCACGATTCACGGTGCGTTAATAATTAACAGTGCTGCTCCTAAGGTGGCGTATGGAGTTAGTAACAAGGCCTATCCAGAACACGTGGCTAGTGACCATAGCAATCGATGCCAACACACCAAGAAAAAATAAATAAAAATAGAGTAAACTCTTAGAGCAACGAATACAGAGCAACAAACTAACCCAGACGTAAGCGCGAGGGCATATCGTTATCCCCGTAAGCAGAGATCGATGGCATTATTCGTTGGAGTAAAACCTTTCAAAAAACAAAACAAAAAAACTAGTGTTGTCCTTCATTATACAATAGTTATTTATTCAACAAGTGCAAAAAGTGTGAGAACACGTCGAGTTCAATAAACAATTTTTGCACGAGTTGCATACAACATTTTTTCTACGTTCATGCAAAAAGCAAAAAATGATTCATTAAGGTGCAGCACTAGGTCTAGGAAAAAGAAAAGTGCAACTTAAATGAGTAATTATTACTCTCGATTTGCATTAAAACAGATCACTGTCATCTGTTTTTCCATTAATGCTACTCATTTTAAAAATTGTCATAAATAATTTTTGATTGACGTTTCTATAACAATAGTTGCATTATGTGAATAAAAATCATAGTAACCGTGAGCGCGTATGTTATCACGGGGTGTGGCCATAGTACAGACACTTTGCTCTATAGACGGTTTAGAACAAAGCGGATTAGTTTTGATTATGGAGTTATTCTCGGGAAGCCATTGTTTGTTTAACTCTGGCTGTTAACATTAATACAAAATAATATAAAATATGTAACTGTTCAAAACGTATTCCCATTCTCACAGAATATCTACTAAATATGTGCAATGAAGAACTTCTTTTTCTACTAAATATGGTTCAATGAAGTTTTGCTTTTTGCATGAATGTAGAAAAAATATATTGTCGATACCGACTATGAAATCACATGGATATAATGAACCATGAAAATTGAATATAACCATTGATTTTCCTCTGAAAGGTTTAGATTTGAGCAACTACAGTGCAAACAACATAGCCCCCTGTCGCTATAACTTATACGCATTGACGAATCACAGCGGGACTACCAATAGCGGACACTACACTGCTTACTGTAGGCATCCATATACAGGCACATGGCACGAGTATAACGATTCCCTAGTTTCACCGATTCATTCAAATTCCCTTGTGAGCGGAAAGGCATATATACTCTTCTACGAGCAGGAGGACACTTCATCACATGTTCAAAACTATACTCAGTTTTATTTTATGAATATTATTATTGTATTTTGCAAATAACCATGAAATATAGTTTGTGATTGTCCATATAGGACGAAACTGGAGTAACGTAAAGTGGTAAAAAACCATCATTGATAATAGTATCAGTAAAACTGTACTTTATTATTCATACCACCGCAAATATTATTAATTTTTCAAACTAGGCAAGGAAAACACTATTTCTTATCGTGTTTTATTCAATGCTTGAAACTTGTCCGGCGACTCCGCCATATATCATTAATTACGATCAAAACTTTTTTTTCGTGACATTTCCTAAAGGTATTTGAAGAAATCTCTCAAGTGCTTATCTGGGACCGCCTCCTTCTTCTTATTCTTTTGACAAAATGGATTCCTAGCCACTTCAGCACTGGTAGAACTCATCTCAATTCTAGAAACGCTTTAATCTTATGATGATTATACCGAATCAATCACTAAGTACGGAAGTTTCATTTGTACGGATATGTACATTGTTATACAGGGCTTTTCACGATGAGCGTTAATTAGATGTTTCTGGCAAACCAGACAACGGATCAACCTGAAAATTTGACAGTATGCATAAATGAACATGATCTACACGCCTAAAATATTTTAGACGATACGCCGTTGCCGCTTCCACTGTAAAGTAGCGGTTACTTTGATTTTTCAAATGGAACACCCTGTATATAATATCATATTATGATTTCTTATCACTTCGTCAATATTTCAATATTTCAATATTTTCTACTTCGTAATTTTCGTTATAATATTGAATTATATCGTAATGTTCAGAATCAACTCTACCACTGCGTTTCAATATCAATTGAAAATTAGATATAGTTTTTCCTTGTATGAAAGGCTTATTATCTTGACCTATGACTATTTTTATATAAGAAAAAAATATGTAAAAAGGCAGTTATTTCCACTTAACCTCCATAGATTCGTTGTTTCGATAAATTTGTTGTTGTAATAATATTCATCATTTGAAATTTGTATATCGTATACTCATTCTCCACATATGTATTCTGTAAAATTGTCCCAACGATCTTCAATTAATTTCACTATTAATAATCGAATAATATAATGAAATCTTGAGTTGAAAAAATAAAATAAGACAAACAACTGAATAAGCAATTCCCATCGCCAATGAAGCCATTGAAATGTTTTGTCCATTAATTCTCATGTATCATCAAATAATTCTTTGATAATTAAGACAACACTAGTTACAAATACTCTCTGATAAACTGAGACTTATTTGCCCTACTAGGTACGCAATATCTTACAAAACTGAACTATTCCTAAATTTTATGTACCCCCAATAAGTAACATGATCGCAACAAAATGCCGGCTACAATTCTCGTCGTCTCCTCTTTGTGCGGATTTTCGTAATTTTTTCCGTCTCTCTCAATTAGACAGAGACAAGGAGGCTCACAGATTTGTTAACTCGAACGAGTTAACTCTCATTCCAAAATCCTATAGTCTCCCATAAAAAGTTTCACTTCAATAAAAATAATATAAAGTGTTTGATTGATTAATAAAAAGTTATGTTACTAGGGGATCCCAATTTATCCAAACGACATTACATCGTTTTTAAAGCACTCAACGATCACTTTTTGAATGCAAAATTTATAGTCAACGATTTATTTGAGAGTCTCTAGTTTTTCATTCTCAGGGCGCATGTATATTCAGACATTGCACGAAGAAACAAATTATTCTTCATCACCATACTGATGTAAAATCATATAATTACAAATCTCGTATTTGTAAGTCTGAAGAAGAACCACGTTCCATGTCAGCTAGCAATTTTTCCACGTCATAAACCATTGTACATCGTGGGTAGAGCTTTTGATAAGACTCGCTCCGATCCGTGATTTTATTCCTCATATTCAACATTCTTCCGCGATGTTACGAAACTCGGGTGTCGAAATCACATCTAGATTTACGTACCTGCATAACTTTAGACAATAGCAAGAACATTATTTACGGGGATCGTTAATAATTCATTACAAATCGTCGAGGTTCATTGTTAATTTTATTGTTGTTTGGCCCATGATCTCACAACAAATTCTTCGGATTTTTATTTCACAACTTTTAAATCGTAAGATTTATTTCAGTTTATATTGTTTTCCATGATTGTTTATTTGGGAAAGTGTGCCGGAGTCACAAAACGCCTTCAACAGTTTGCTGGTTTGATTTTATTTATTATTAGTATTATGAAGGTGTTGAAGATTGGCTCGGCTTGAAATTATGTTCAATGAAATGAATATCAATGAAATCTCACTTCCTACTACGAGCAGCAATAATGCTGCTGGTGTATTTTTCGCTATTTTTCTATTTCATTATTGGTTGATTTTACTGCGGAGCAAAATTATTTTCTTTTCACATTTTTTTCCTATTCACATCTAGTAATATACAAATGCAAGGAAAAAACGAAGTCATCTTTGTTCTAACCAAATTATTCATTTTGGGACTAAGGGAGTTCTCATCAGACATTTCCCATATGACCCTGGTGGCTCAAATCGAAAAGTACACTAAAACTCTTGATGGAGTTTTCTTTAGTATATTTTGACATATTTCTGATAATGAAATGTACTCATTAGACTGAACTTCTTATAATATATTTTCCGTTTGTCATGTCTTGATCATTTTAGTCTTCCAGAAAAATCCTGATATCGGGTGAAAATTCTGCAGTTTTGAAACAGTTTCAATATAAGAATTTTAAATTTTAACTTGTTTCATAGACATAAAATTTTCATGAGGCTTTTTGTACACCTGACGAGTGATTACGCTCACTTTTCCCCTTTCCATACTTTTCAATATTTTATTTTACATTCCGACGTGCTATGAATTTCATTTTCATTGCCAAAATGACATACTCTATAGGACTGAGTACTATAATGATTCATTAGGGTACTGACGTTTCTACGCACATTACTGAAACTAAGCTACGTTCACATTACTTATGGTAATGCAACAAGAAATCTGTTTTTAAAAAAATTGTCTAAATATAAAATTTTGTATGAAATTAGGATCATAAACAATCATTTTAGTACTAGCTGTGAAGATTATAATGATCGTCATAATGATCATCATTATCAATATGATCCTTATATGTTATAAATATCAATTATCAAATTCATTTTCATTTATTACTTACAGGTACGCACAGATGATGACTTAACAATCGAAAAGCGCTTTGCTATGATTAAAAAAAAGACTATTCGCCCATTCCTAGGTAGCACCTCATATTAGCTGAATCTTGTTTTCATATTGGACCAATATGGAAATATTGTAAATATAAAAATAATATTGAACCAATATGGGTACATATTGGATAACCAATATTTCATCAATAATATTGGTGGAATATTGGCTCAACCTGTTCTGAATTTTCACCAATATCGATAGAGCCATATTGCTGCCTACACATTCTTTCCAGCATCTAGCTCCAATATTGCGATTTCAATATTTCTCTTATATCGATTTAAGAGATAAAAAACAATATAGTATAACCAAGTTTGAGAGCATATTGGTGGAAAATTATTTCATCCTTATTCGAAAAATTATATTGACTCTATGATGATTGAGATTGTTTCGTATACCTCAGGCCAATATTTGAAAGACAATATTTATACAATATTAAAAAATAAATTTATCACCATTATTGAAATTTTAATATTGTCCGAATATTCAATAAACAATATTGAAAGGAATTTTGAACAAACTTGGGTTTCCAAGCAACATATTTACTTTGTATATTTCACCAATATATACAAAATGATATTGTACCGATATCGCTAAATATTTTGAGGCCAATATCCCTTCCACATTATTTCTCTAATATTATTTGTATAATGTTCCGAAATAATTATAATTTTATCTCGCCAATATTAGTTTGAATATTTTGTCAATATTATTCCAATGTAAGTGTGCTACAGCGATATTGTACCAATATCGCTCAACATTTCAAAGCCAATATTGCTTCGAGAATATTACAATTATTTTTAAAATATTGGAAGAATTTTACCGAATGTTCACATTTTTTTTATTCGCCAATATTGTTATTTGGACATTTGCCAATATGTTTATAATATTGTCCCAATATGAGTGTGCTACTTGGGATAATAATCAGAACAAGAGAATTCTACCTAGCCATAGTTTCTTTTATAATTATTATTGGTCACATTGATATTGTCAATGTCAATGTCATTTATGTATGTAACATTTATCAGTATTCGAAGAAATATATTTTAGACTTTCAAATATTTCCGATATATATTAAAAAAAAAAAATTATTATCTTCGTCACAGCTTATGGAGGAAAGTATTAGGTCAGCATAGTTTGGAGGGGAATCATATTCCCTTTGTTCAGGCATGAACTATGATAATTGAGGGATTTGAGTTGCTTTGATAAGATAAGTTATTTCGAGTACGCCTATATATTTCTTTTTCATTTTGTTCCCAAATATTTGTTAGCATTCTACAAATATGAATCATTCTATCGAAATACGTGCTATCGACATAGTAGTAAAATTCCGCAATCAAAAACACATGCAAAACATTAATGATAATTCGCTGCAATACCCAGGAAGCACTGTTAAGCAAATCGAAAACAAATGTGAGAACTCAACAAATCCTTCAAAGACTAATTATACAGATAAGATTTTCTATCACGCGGTATTTAATTCGAGTAGTGTGGTTAAAAACTGTTTTGATACTTGATCGTGGTGTAAAACGATACTGCACTTGGATTTATGACTTTGATATGAGTTTATATCCTGCTCTAGTTGACCGTTTGTTCGCAGATGTTTTCATAATAGTTGGTGATAATTTGGTTATTAACGTCATGTTTCTGTTTGTTCCAGGATATTAAAACAACCAGGAAAGGCAGTTTTCTATTTGTTTACTATCATGGTGAGTAGGAAAACTGATTTTCAATTGGTTCAAGTTATTCAAATATTACATATTTTCGATTATTTTTTTCAATTGTTGAAATGTGGCGTTTTTAGTATTTCAGCCAATTACAGCGGGTTATTCTGGCCAATCACTCGATATTATACTGATAAAACTGCTATTTTTCGATTAAACATTGTATACCTTCGAACTGTCAAAATTAATTATATTTACAGGTGCGTATGACATTTTGAGTGGACGTTCAGAAACAATTCAATCAATACGCTTCTATCGATTCCAAATAAACTTGTTTCCTCAAAAAAATCCATTCACATGACACCATACAAATTTGCGAAAGAAATAATCTTTCCAAATACAACTCGTTCTTCAAATTTTATCATATAATTTTTATTTTCATCGCTCAAACTCGTTTATTTGGCAAAAACGCCACTTCAGGAGGATTATTCCCAGTCGGCAGCGAGACTCAATCATTCAGAAAAATTGAAAAAACTCGCCCCGTCTCGAGGAAAATAGAAATTTATCGATAAAATTTGAATATACATTTATTCAAAAAATAATTGATAAGGTTCGATACCTTCACAACTAAGGAAAAAAATCCTTATTGTCAATTCTACCATTCTTTGATAACGCCCCAAAAATGTAAAGAGCGTATTGTTATTCGTATTGACAGTATGTCATGATGTATGTGATCCATAAATCATATTTTATCAATTATCGATATATCAAAGGAGTAAACATCGGAAATCGCATCAATTCAAAACAAATAAACACATCAGAATCTGACTAATTGAAACATTATGTAAGATTACAAATATTTATGGGAATATTATTCAATGGTTGCGAATCATTTAAGTCAAATTAATAATAAAAACAACTGTATAATAAATCTAGGAGATGTTAAGACGCGCATGACATTTAGAAAGATCAGTTGTTACGGAGTAACAGACATACCACTATAAGTTATTATAACATTTTTTGAAACAAATATAGTTTGAAGTTATGATAAAAATATGATTTTTTTTATTGTTGCCTTTTTTCTGACATTATCGTCCAAGCTGGATTTGAACATTAAATACTGCACATCAACGTTTCATTACGTTTCACCCATCATTTCTAATTTTTAGAAGAGATTTTAATCAGTCCAGACATACTTTTGATTTTTTTCTGTTCTAGAAAACCGAATTTATTATATATGTTTTCAATCCAGGCCCATTAAGAAAATATTAAAAATTTGAAATTATCTAAAACGTAATGTGATACATCATTGAATTTAGAAGGATGAAAATGAAAAAACTTCAATCAACTCTATTCATTAAAACAGAGTGATGTTTGAAAAAATAAAGTTGATGATAGTTGATTTATGTCATAAAAAGTTGCTGTGAATTAGTGTATCTTGTTTTGTTCCAGCTTTGGAAAAATTTAAAATGATTACAGTTTTTTTTCAAATAAGTATTATTCATTGTAAAATTATTGATGCATCACTGATGACGGTTTCACTGCGTTTCAGATCCTATGCGATCATCACTAATTTTTGAAGAGATTTTCACCAATCATTAAAAAATGTCAACCCATACTTTTGAATTTCTTGTGCTCTGCGATAGTCAATTTTCATTTCATTCATGACATTCTCTTCAAAAATTCAAGTTAATCTAAAACGTAATAAAATCGTCATAAATAATTTAGAATGAATAATCCCTAAAATAACTGTACTTATTCATTAAAATTTTAAAATGGTGTTGGTTGATTGATCATGTGTGAAGTCGATGTCGAAAAGTTCTCCTTTTTTTTTCAACTCTGAAGGTACTAGAAAGAAGTTAACTGAGAAACTAAAAAAAATACATATTCCGGACTAACTTTGTCCATTACCATTGCCGATATCCCCATATCGGACATCCATATCTTGGACTTGCTGTATATTATAATAATAATACACAAATTTCGATTCGTTGTTGTTATAGTTCACAACGAATTCATTAACACAGCCATATATTTCCCTGTATTCAGAATATGAATCTGAAAGCAAAAACCTTTCACACTGTGCAAAAGCTATTATAATCACTTCTCACGAAAGTATTTGAAGGAGTTTGTAAATTTTTATAGGATGGATCTCTAGCAAATAAAAAAAAAACATATCTGTGGAAGAATTATGTATCATATAAAATGGAGATGTTATATCAACTAGCAGAGGATAAGTTGGTAACAAATTACTTTATTCTACCACAATCATTTAAAATTTTCACATGTTCAAAAAGTCATCACTGGAAATTCCGACAATTTCATAATAATGAACGAGGGTCCAATTCACAATGATACCAAAACAATAAATTCTATGTTGAAATTTTGAGGAGAACGCTGAATTTCAAAAAAGCTCAAATTTTGAAAAATAATCAAAATATCGAAAAAAGATGAAATTTCAATATGAAGACATACTCTATTTTCTAAAGGTACTTATTCTTTATCTCTTGAAACGGTAACTTTGTTGGGATAAGGACAGGCAGGAAAAATTAAAATATTGTTGTTTCTTGTTGTTTCGAGATGTCATATTTCGAAGGGCTCTTTGGAAAACCATGTACGTTTTTTCTCAGGATATTTGCAATCGAAACTGCTTTTCGTAAAAAAAAATCAATTAATTCGAAGTGCAGTTACAATTTTCTATCGATCATTTGGAAGTCTTCTAGTATGCAAAATTCATTAAAATACCAAATGTTCAATATTACCATTGAGCTTATTATATACAGGGTGAACTATAATCACTTAGCTAAAATTATACATCTTAAATTATACCAAAATAAGTGGAAACCTGAGCAAAATTTAAAAATTTGAACCGAAACAATTACCTTGTATACTTGCAAGCACGCGCCGCTCCTGGTTTTTCACACATGCTGGATAGCCAGAATCCCTGTCATATTTTGTCAAAAGTAATACCTACTGAAGTTGATTATTCAAAATGAAATTTCCTGACACGAAATTGCAAAAATGAATATTTTTTACAAAACACAACACAGCACCCAGCGCATGGTTGAAATAAATTTCAGCATGCAGGTGCCCAATTTCACAATATTCGCGGGAGGTAAACGCTGTCACATTGAACCTACTTGATTCACATGAGAATAAAAATTAAAACAAATAAATAATCACTGTAACGTACAACTAATTGCAAAACAAAGAAACGTTTATGCATACAGCAGAATTTAAATAATCTCTCATGAAGTGGAAATTATTACTAAGATGTAGTAATTACATTATAGATATTGAGAACATTGACCCAACTTCAGATTGGATGGGAAAGTGATGAATGACCTGGTCCAAACAGAAAAATTCATCTGGCTGATACAATCATCCTCAGCTAATTTTATCTATGATGAAGAGGCCAATAAATGTTCATCCTGCGGAGGAACGTTCTGTTAAATAGTAGAGCAGCGTTGATCAAGAATAAACAGTTGCGGCTAGAGAATAATTGTTTATGTGTGATTTAAGTGATTTGTCCGTAATGGAATCGGAACCTTTTCAAAGCAGCGGCTCAGAGTATATCGTAGATGAAAAAGTGTCAGAATTTGATGACATCATAGAAAGTGCAGGGTCGGCGCCATCAAAGGCCAAACGAGTCAATAAAAATGTATCTAATAAAATGAAATATATTACGGATTATTTCATAGTCGAGCAAGATCCTAAGAGTAATAAAAGTACTGACAAACAAGGCAAATGTACCTACCTATGTACGGCGGTGGTCTTGAAAATGAAAAACTGTGGAACATCTCCACTAAGGCAACATTTGCAAGCTAAACACACTAGAGTCTACGAAAAAAGAGTTTGGTTGATCCAGCTCACCTAATTCCGGGGCAAATACCTCTACAGGTTCGAATAGGCGTAGCACAATTTCAGTTTCGACTTGGCTTGAGAAGGTAAAACAATAATGAAATTTTAGCTATAACTATGTTGTGATTTGTGACATAATTGAACAATCTACACGGTGGGTCAAAAAAATGTCCACATCTTATTTTCTTTAATAATTTTTCATTTGTGTTTGTTTTTTTTTTCAATTTCGAATATCTAGAGAAATCTATAGGATTCAAGCAATTCAGTAGAATATGCTATACATTTTCATACAGAGCATTTCAAAAATATAACCTACTCTGCCATTTAAGAGTGGCACATTATAAAGTGAATATTATTGTACTATATTTCACTAACTCCAGTTTCATTTATTTTGCATCCTTATATTTTTATTGTTATTACGTTTTGGCAGTTAATCACATTAATAGAAAAAAGGTACTAGTTTTTCAAGAAAAATCAAGTATTTAGCTTGATTTACAAGTACTTGATGTGTAATTACTTGACTCGACTTGAATTTAAAAAATAAATACCTGACTTGAGTTTGTGTTGATTTCAAGTCAAGTCAAGTCAAGTCAAGTAGTGAATCTTTGAGAGCAACAACCAAGACATTGATATTTACGTTAGAAAATATCGTGTATGATTCAAATTCAACCCAAAACAATCTGAGATAATGATTATCAAATCGGGAAAAACCAGTAACAATTTTGATAAATAAAAACGCAGTGAACTTTATCCATGTTTGAAATGTATGAGGGGAATTTACTTTGTTCATCAATTTTCTGAATTACCATGAATATTTTGAGAGTACATGAGCGCGACCATATTTGGAACGCTTTTTAGGGCAAAAGAGTCGATAACTCAAAAACGGTTCTTTGTATCGATTTCAAACAAAAGCGGGCTTCGAGAGAACGTTTGGTTCTATGTATCTACGTCTGCGGTAGCACCTCACATCAAAGGTGAAACGTTGGTCTATGTACGTGCTGTGATATTTTTTTGAAATCATTTGTTCATCTAACCAAAAAATTGCTTCGAAATAACGGCATTTTTGGAACATATTTGAGATTTTTTTTGTGAAACAGTAGATTGAAATTTCAATTTCCATTACAGCACGTAAATAGCATCAAACGTCCTCTAAGAGCCTGTTCTTGTTTGAAATCGAAACGGCGAACCGTTTTTGAGTTATCAATTGATTCTTTCACCTTAAAAAGCGTAACAAATATAATCGCGCTCATGGGCTCTTAAGACAATTTCCAAAATATCGTTGCATAATTCTAGTGCGTCCAGACCCATCCATTATCTCCCAAAACACATCATTATTATTATTGGTAATCTTAGTACGAGGTTCTTCAAACAATGTGGATCACTAATCGGAAAAAGTACCTATCCTGAACAATCAAGTAAATCTTAAAGGAAAATAATTGCTCGATATCTGTTACAGCAACCGAAAAAAAGTTGAAAGTCTAATTGACAGGACAATGCACTCGACAAATCAGAATATTTCATTTGTTTCTGCAACACCCACCAAACAACTTCAATCCAGCAATTTCCTCCAATCCGATAATTGGTTTATGAACGTCAATTAAAAGACTCCACAAACGTTACAAATCTGTTAAAATGGCCGATATAATGAGATCAGCGATTAGGTACACCTTTAGTTTATTAGGCGCGCTATGACTAGTGCAAAGTCTCCGCTACATATAAGCGAAACACGAATATAATTGCTGAGAACTTGAAATGGAGATCGGCCAATAAGAGAATGGCCCCAGTTTTTTCAATTTCGTGATTGTTAATTGTTTTTTATTTTTCTAGGGCAAATTACGAAAACCTAGAAGGGCCAACAACAAAATATTTTTCGAAACATTTGGAATTGTCACTTTGAACTGACAATTGTCACTTTGAACTGACACTTGTCACTTTGAACTGACACTTGTCACTTTGAACTGGAAATTGTCACTTTGAACTGGCAATTATCACTTTGAACCGGCAGTTGTCACCTTGAAGTGGCAATTGCCACTTTGAACTGGCAATTACCACTTTGAACTGACAATTGTCACTTTGAACTGACAATTGTCACTTTGAACTGGCAATTGTCGCTTTGAACTGGAAGTTGTCACTTTGAACTGGCAATTATCACTTTGAACCGGCAGTTGTCACTTTGAAGTGGCAATTGCCACTTTGAACTGGCAATTGTCACTTTGAACTGACACTTGTCACTTTGAACTGACACTTGTCACTTTGAACTGGAAATTGTCACTTTGAACTGGCAATTATCACTTTGAACCGGCAGTTGTCACTTTGAAGTGGCAATTGCCACTTTGAACTGGCAATTACCACTTTGAACTGACAATTGTCACTTTGAACTGACAATTGTCACTTTGAACTGGCAATTGTCACTTTGAACTGACAATTGTCACTTTGAACTGGCAATTGTCACTTTGAACTGTGTGAAAAGTGACAATTGCCAGTTCAAATTGACAAATGCCAGTTCAAAGTGGCAATTCCAAATGTTACAAAAAATATTTTGTTGTTGGCCCTTCTACGCCTTCGTATCAAATTGATATATAATGCAAAAGAAATACATTTCAATTCTAAATCTCATTGAAGTACTCGATTTAATATGTTATATAATGATGAAACAATATGCGATATCGCTTCAAAGTATTTTTTCTAGGTGGTCAAAATTTCGACCAGTGTTAGATCAGCACCCAAGCTGCACCCAAACGTCATTTGGCACTGAAAATAGCAACCACATCCAAATGAAAATTTCAGGAATATTTCAATTTTTTTTTTATATACAGTGTGTCGTTTCCCTTTTAATGAAAGCACTATAACTTCCGCAATTATCGAAGTAGGATGATTAAACTCGATGAAAATGCTGAAAATACATCTGCTCTATGGTGTTGGTCTCGGTTATACAGGGTGTAACATAAGTAATGTTCTCAGCAACTTCACTTAGCGCGCTAGGAGCTAAGTAACATGCATCGATATAGAAAGTTGTAAATATCTCGAAAAAGATCACCTCCAGCGTTGTTGAGGAAGTATACCTTTTTATTTGGAAAAGGTATGGGAATAAGGTTTTTTCATGAAAAGTATCAAAAGTTTACTGTCAAAAATGTTAGGGCCATTTGAAAAAATAATGACAGCATACGCAGCGCCCTCTAGATGTTGCATGAAAATTAATACGAAATTATGATTTCTGACGTAGAAAAACCCCGGGTACCATATTTCTTGCAAATAAATTATTTTTTGCAAAAGTTATTTTTAAGAAGCGTACAAAAAATTCAATTTCAACACCCTGTATCTCCAAAACGAAACAATTCCGGACACAAGTTTATTTAGACTTTTTTTCTTAAAATTGTCTCAGGAATACGTCACTTGAATATTTTAACGTCCATAGGTTACACCCAGTATATTTACCCTGCCTGTCTCTCACGATGGAGCCCATTTCAATTACATGAAGCAAACAGTTTATAAGTACTTATTATTGGCTTCTTAACTTAACCAAAATTTTGCATTTTCCAGTTTATTAATTCCTGTCCTATCTGTCAATGAGTACTTACCATCATAGGTATTTTTTGTAACCCTTTTCTGTTTTGTTTCAGATTTTGTTGATCGTTGACTTTGTTGACTCTTGGAAGGATGATGGTTGTCACAAAACATGTTTTGGCCCTGCAACGAAATTGACAATTCACAACGATCTATCTCACGGAAACCTCTACGTCGATGGAAATAATGTTAAATGCGACGGACCCCGTGATAGTGAGTATAGAGATAGTATTCAGCTGAAAAATTCATACCAAATCAAACTATGTAGTTTATTCCTGTTTGTTGAAATCTGCTGATGGTAGTTTTCTCATCTTCCAATCAATAATCAAGTAACCGGAGACAAAGGCAGTTATAATCATCAACATCATTTTCATTATAATAATTATTATTTTTATTATCATCAAAATCAAAAAGTTTAATTTCTTATTTTTACTTCGCACTTCATTTAAAAAATATGCATTTCTCATTTCCTTGATTTTTGTGGCCAAAATTGAACAGTCTCTCTTTTTTTACAGAAGCGGTTTTCAAAATATCTGCTGGAAGGGATTTCTATCTATACGACCCACTTGCTGAAAGGTTCATTTGTTGGAAAAGATTAATTTCGCAAAAGAAGCGACCAATGAGGCACCACAAAAAAACATTGGTTGGAAAGGTGAGTACTTTGCCTGATTTAAAAAATAAATATCGAAATAAATTATTAAGTCATTGGTATGTATTTGGCCACGCCTGAACGTCATTGAACACAGAATACAATTTATTATTATCTAATCTAATCTAATCTGGTCCAATATGAAACAACTACTGTCCCTTACGATCATCGCATTATACAGGGTATGTCCGATTGCTCGAGTTCTTTGATAGCTAGGAAGATTATTCAAAAACCAAAGTGAACTAGATGATAGATTCTATAACCCAAATATTGCCGAATATACAGGGTGACTCAAATAAAATCAATCTACAGGGTCGAGTACTTTTTTCATGGAATGCCATGTGTATTAGAATATTTTTCAAGAATTTCAGTGATATCCATCCACTCTTTCAATATTATTGACTAACTTTCAACCAGTTGACAATTATGATTTTTTTTTAATCGACATGATATCATATGGAGACGTATACTGAAAACTCTATTCACGATTATGATAACTAAGGGCTCACCCTTTACATTACCTTGTACAAAAATTTCACAGCACCTTCGCATTGATTCAGTTCTTCCTTATTTGTATAAAAATGGCATATTTTAATATCTTCTGAACCTGAGGTATTGAATAAATTCCCCAAAAATGTTCTCAATACTAATATCAGGAGTTGATGCAATCCGAATGATAAGTGTCTATTTCCATACAAAACCCCATTTTTATCCAGAATTGTATTAGAGCAAACCATTTGATAAAATAATGGTTCGTAGTAGTCATTTTTGAGACCCATAGCCATGCAGAGATTTTCTTCGTTTCTTCGTTTCTTCGCATAAACCAATCAGTTGTTCATGATCTTCTATTCCAAAGCTGTAAAGGGCCAACTGCTTGTTGGGGTATTTGAAGTGGAAGAAATATTTGGAATTTTGTTTTTAGAGCTCAAAAAGGCCGACTGGCTCGAAATACGATGCATTAACCTCATCCATCCTACTAGTAATATCCTAGGGATATCATTTTTATTTTACTTTTTTTAAACAAATTTTTTATGACAGTTTTTGTGATACTTATCTGATAATGTGAAGATTATTTTGTTACAAAAAGTTAGTCGAAATGTGTCTGCTAGGTACAATTTAACTTTAATATTCTTTCAAATTGCAACATTTGCGTCTCTAGACGACAGTATATTATTATAATAACAATATTGATCACCTGAAATCTAGACGATTTATTTTCATTTCAGAAGTATAGACGCAAGTTGGAGATGGAGTACTGCAAATTCATAGACATGCCGATCGCGCAGGGGTGGCTGAAACTGGTGCCATCTTTCAACACCAATCTGAAAATGATGTTCACTGCTAACGGACAACCCACAAATAAACATAATAAATATCCCCGTCGTGAACGCTTCATAATAGACGTGGTACAGAACAGAACAAACCCCGTTGACCATTGCCTGCCGTGTCCTGAAGCTGAGCAATACTTTTGTGATACAAAACTCAAGGAAATGAGAGAATTCACCGACATTTGCAAAACCGTCAAAAGCCTAACAACAGAATCCACGACAAATGTCAGGGTCTTGTAGGAAATCAGTTAAAACAGAATGGAGCTTCCTTGGACGTCTATATTGCAGAAAGAATGTTTGGAGGTTGAAGATTGAACTAAGGCAGACTCGGTATTACCTTGTATATAATAGGACAAGATAGTGAAGTCCAATTGTGGTTTCTAAAAGTCGCGTGGTTTTTACCTTTGTCTCAGGCAATCTTGCCCTGAATGTATTGGTTTATCTATTAGCCAAGTTCTTTTGGCTACTAGAGGGCACCGCAGTGGATGAATGGGTTGTTTCAATACGTCCCTGATTTCTATAGGGGTTGACTTCTATATGATATATGTTCTGTGTATTATTTTGATACATTTCCAAAAACACTTATTGTAACATAAATTTAAGAACTCGAAGCAATGCACGCATTCAGCCTCTCAGTACATACATTCGAGGCAAATCTATCACCCACAACCCAGAACAAAACTACACAAGAATCAATTACCTTTAATAAGCAGATTAGATATACTCGCAATTGCTTCAGCGGTTGCAAATTCAATAAATTGAAACGTCGTTAGGACAAACGAAAAAGATAATGGAACTCGTTCATCCAAAATGAAATCAAATACAAAATAAAAATCCATCTCGATGGTCCGATAAAAACGATGGATGTATCGATTCATTCACTGATTTTATTAAACGAATTGCATTATTTTCACCCAGCGTCTGGCTGTGTTTATAATATAACACTAACAAATAACGTACACCGATGTCATGATGATTTTGATTACTTTCTCATGAAAGATTCAATTCTGCATCAGATGCAATACAAATTCGCTGTTTGAAAAAAGTCTTCAACTGAAAACCAATTATTTTTTACGTGGTTCTAGTCATCATTTCCACTACTAAACAATTTTGTCAAACTATTATTCTTGTCGATAATAGAATGGAACATTCTTGTCGTGGAAATATTCTAAGAAATGGTTCACTTTCAGTGGAAGATATAACCAATGGGTTTGATATTTAACGTTCCATCATTTCATTTGTTTATTGTGAATGAACTACATCCCATATGCCTCAAATTGAGTATGAACTTTCAACCTATATAATTTCACTACAGACGTAAACCAATTTCATGGTTTCTAGACATTTTTGTGTCTTTATATTCATTTGATTAAAGAATTAGTGCGAACATCTTCAAAATTAGGTGATATTTTTGTTCAACTCATATAGACATTTTTTATTTTTCTCTAAAATACTCTGGAAGATTATTCGAATATAAAATACCACCAGTTTCAGTTTTTTGTACCTTTAAAAATAACTAAAAGGCCATAAACAAATGGTCCAGCCATTGTACATATTTCAATATCACAAACTCAAAAGTAGAACAGAAAAGGGATTCAACACCAAAACAAAATAATATGCGACATAATCTACACAAAACATTGCAGTTCCAGAATGATCCTTGAAATATGAGAATGAGTCGGAACAAAACGCTGCTCAGAGCATTTTCTGTTTTTCAAGAAAAAAATAACAGAATTGTAGTTCTTTACTGAAACCTTCCTTATAAAAACCTCTGGGAACACTAAAAATTCAAATATTTCAGTTCTTTCAATACACTCGTTATATTTTCACCAGTTTATACTTATCGACAAGCTCATATATAATTCATGAACCAGATCCAGTTATAAATTCCGAAAATATAATTTGAAGATGAAGATGCATGTGTCCATTAAAATATTTCTAGTCTAACATCTTCATGTGTTTCTTCATAATTGATTAGGAGGATGCACGTTCTATTCCATGCTTCAATAAGTCATTTAGAATTTTTACTTTCATTATTCAATCTTTAATCATGATATAATCGATCTTTAATGTTAATTGAGAACAAGGTTTCGAAAATGGAGAGAAGGTCGTAACTGATCCTTTTGACGCAAGTATAATTATCACTAGCAGGGTAATTTAGTAGCCTTTGAGAATACAGTGGCCGACAAAAAGTAGGCAGCCAATATGTATACAAGGTGATGAAAACCGAGGAGGTAAAGCAATTGTCTGCTTGGTTTCCATGTTTTGCCGTGGTCTACTTTGGTTTAAATCTCCAAACGTTTCAGCTGCAGCTGCGACTGTTATCTTTGGTGACGTATCAACTGAAACTGAAGCTCTCGTTTCTGTCACGTCATTTATAATGCTGTTTTGGCCCGTACTTTCTGTAATGGTTGATTCACGCGTACTTTCCTCTCAATTTGAGAGACATGGCTTCGTTTTGGCGTTTTTAGTGCCAGATTTTTCCATCCTTCTTTCTGCTGTAGTTCTATTGATGCTTGTGCATTTCTATGGCTTCTAAATACATTCATGCTGGATCTGGATCTGGTGTTCTCCATTGATTAATGTGTGTTCGGCGACTGCAGAATTCTCAGTTTATCCCAATAGACAACGTCGCTTGTGTTCGACTGGGCTAGTACTGATACTCCTCGTTTGTACGATATAACCTTACGTCGACATTGAATCCTGTAAACTTGCGCTAATTTGAGTGGATCTCTGCTGTTTTCTGCTGATCTCAAATACGTCGATATTTTCTTCGTTGGTTTGAAGAAATAGTTAATTTTCTCTTTCTTCAGAATTTTTCCAATTCGGTTAGTAACACCTTCTATGAATATTCGAGATCAACAAAAGTCCGCAGACATCCACACAAATCAGTGGGAATTTAGACGGAGAGGCTAGCAAAGTCGAATCATCATCCAACGAGAATGTTTTTGGAAGCTGTAGAAATACACAAGTACCTAGAGAACTCCAACAGAAAGGAAGAGAGAACACATCTATCAAAGATCTGGCACACAGAACTGAAAGGCGCCAATAACGAAGCCATGTCGTCCAAAAATAGTGAAAAGTACGCTTGAACCCATCATAAAAGCTTCAGTTTCAGTTGACAGGTCAAGAAGATTACTTTGACCACGCCACTGAAGATGACTGCTGCCTTTGCAGTTGGAACGTTCGGAGATTTCAACCAAAAAAGACCACGGTTAAACCGAGAATCTAACAAGAACATTGACGCCAGCCGTGACAGCCTATATTTCTATAGTAATGGTATAGTAATTTCCAAACTTCTCTAAGCAAGAAAATGCTTAGAACAAAATCGATATCGCTTCTTGAATGTTGTTCATTTGCACAAATTTTGTCTTGCCCCATCTGTGCCATGAATCCGCATGGGAAACCTGACACAAATCTAGTTAATCAATATCTATTGTGAAGCTGAAGTGTACTATAATAAAATTACCATTCTGTTTTGACTGTAGGTAAAATTGAAATTTATAATTTGTGCATAATTTCTGTGTATGATAAAAGTGGCATGTATGTATTTGTACAAATGTTAAAAATCTTTTATACTATATATTAATTTATTTTTCTATAATTTAATTTTGTATCATTTTGTGAATTTATCGTCATTTAGGTTATGAATGTAAATGTACAGTTCTTTTATTTTGACCCCTATGGGGTTTTTTAACATTCTAACTTTTGTATATTATTATTTATTTTTATGAATATTCATGATTTGTCCAAATAATCCATGTTTTAATGGTTTTTAACAATAAATGCAAAATACCAAATAATGACTGAGGCCCTGAATATTGTGAACATTTTGATAATAAATTTAGAAAATATGTCTATTCGTTGTTAATCTTAGCCTCATATTTGTTATATAAGATCTGTAGGCATGATTTTGTCTTTAATTTTTGAAATACATTCCAACTCTTATGCATTTACAATAAAAGTATGAGAAAGTTTTATCACTTTTATTTCCCTCTTCCTGAATAATTTAATACATTTACATCACCGACGTAATTTCAATACTACTGAAACTGTGCTAAAAAATACTTGAGTTACTCTGCATAATGACTTCCTATCCATTTTTGTGATTTTTTTTCTGGAATTCAGAATAAGATTAATTCTAATATTTGGAAAAAAAAATTGGTTCACTTCTACAACCCAACAACTCAAATGGAATGAAATTCATTCAGAAAAAAAATTAATGAGAAAAATTGAAGGGCATAGTGCAAAAAAGGAATAAATGCAAAATTTTAATTTTCGGTATTATTACTGATCTGTATAACTAAGACCAAGTTCTGCCCGTGCATAAACGATATAAGTGTTTAAACTTAGCACGACTACCATCTATGGGCCAGTAAATATACAGAGTTAGTGAAAATGATTCCTACAAAAACGGTTTAAGTGCACTTATACCGGTTTTGCACTAACTTTAGATGGGATATCGTTGAGGTATCACGATTTCTACTCTGTACATTTCAAAGAAGATAGTCTTGTTTCTTGCATTCTGAGGATGGGACAAGAATAGAATTCATCATAAATGTCTGGAACCGGTGCCTATATGGAATCCGATCTGGATTTCACTTAAATCCTTTTCGCACTAATTTTTGTAGGACGTCGTGAAGCTTATCATAGCGAACATATGGAAGAAAATGTTCTTGCCTTCCAGATTTTGCCGCAATCATTTTTCGTGGAAACTTTCAAACGTTTCGACTGCAGCTGCGGCAGTCATCTTCAGTGGCGTGTCGAAGAACTCTTCTTGGTGCATCAATTCGACCACTCAAAAAACTCTCCTTGATGTATCAGTTCGACCACGTCACTGAAGATGGCTGCCGCAGTTGCAGTCGAAATGTTTGTAGGTTTTAACCAAAGAAGACCACGGCAAAATCCAATAACCTAACAGATTATTGACGCAACTCGTGTAAACCTACATTTCTACATACCCAACAAAATATTGCATAAATCACACAAATCATCCAGGAGGTGGGGGCGCAGTTTTGATAAAAAGGTAAGTTTCATTATTTCTATTTATCAGTTTCCCATAGATCTAAATAACCCTGATGAAAATGAAAATTTGAGTTATGGTGTTTTCATGAACTCATTCTTGCAGTTATGTATTACAATTTCCTCTATCCAAAAACTAGTATTATTATCAATTGGTTTTATGAAACTTTCAAATGCTAGATATCAAGATTCTATTTTAGATAAATCTATATGGACTTAGCCTATACAAAGAAATCATGTTCCAGAGCGCCATTCAGTTGTTTTTCCTGAGCTAGACTCTTGACATTTTGTAAAGCGCCCACCCCGTATAATGAATGAGAGTAGTTGTCGTTATATTTGTTCACGTTTAAATGAATATCTAGTAAGCGAGTGCTGTTGCTAGGGGCATCGGGACTCTATTGGTGTTGAAGTATAAACTCTTGCGTGGGTAGCGGAGAAAGGATGTTTCTGGGTACAACTGTCTGATGTCTTTCTTCCTCAACATCTTCAGACTTCAACAAAAGGGTCCCCTAGGTCCCCTATGTCCTGGGAAACAAAATTCCATTACGCCCGGTAGGACTCCTATGTCCAGGGGAACGAAATTCCATTGGGCCCATTAGGATTTAAAAGCTGGCGAATAATTTGCGACATCCTGCCAAGACGTCTTTGATCACTCTTATTCCAGCTGATAACCAAACCAAGATCTGGATCTCCCTCTTGGTCTTTCTAGATCTTGTTCTGATTCCAATAATCGTCTACTGCTCTTTTCTCTTCTGCTGGCGGACAGTGCGAACAGTTGTCTGTGCATGGTCTCCTCGACAAGGCATCCAAGTTCTTATGGCTACTCCCCGTTCGATGTTGGATCTCGGGGTTTTTGTACTGTAAAGCCATCTGAAGGCTGCGTGGTCCATCCTCAAGAGGAATCTTCCCTTGTACACGTATTTGTGGAAGTGCTCCACTCCCTCGATAACAGCCAATAGCTCCTGTCTGGAAACAGAATTGTCTCGCTCCGGTTTATTGAGGGTCATGCTGAAGAATCCAATTACTTTCTCTCCTTCTTCATGGATCTGAGGCATTATGGCTTCAAGTCCCACGTTACTGGCGTCAGTGTTCAAAATTAATTTTTCATTTGGTAGAGGAGAGCTGAGAAAAGGTGCGTCCTTCAAAGCTTTTTTCAACTTCCAAAAGGAATTTTGGCATTCCTGTGACAACTAGAACTTTGTTTGGCCTTCTGTGAGTCTGATCAGAGATTAGGCGATGTTGGCAAGTAGCAGCGATATTATGCATTGCGGCGATAGTATAGGCATAAACCTGGGAAACTCTGAAGCTGCTATATGTCTCTTGTAGTAGACCACTCTCTCACTGCTTTGATCTTCTGCTCATCTACTGCTAC
This sequence comes from Chrysolina haemoptera, assembly GCA_958298965.1. Lineage (NCBI taxonomy): Eukaryota > Metazoa > Arthropoda > Insecta > Coleoptera > Chrysomelidae > Chrysolina > Chrysolina haemoptera. Next base: position 28,160,757 of record OY282591.1, on the reverse strand, counting down.
TGCCTTCCCAGAAACAACGTGGCTGATATGTGGTAATACTGGAATGGATGACATTTCTTGGGACTCAATCCGGAGTTTTTCAGTCGCAGGAATGGCTCCTCCAAGTTTTTTACATGGTCGTCGAAAGATTGCGTACTACAATTATATCATTGAGATACACTAGGCACGTGTTTCATGAGAGACCTTCCAGAACCGGCTCCATCAATGTTTTGAATGTGGCTGGAGCATTATAGAGCCCGAATGGCATTACTACGAACTACCAGAACACTATGCCGTTGGTGAAAGTTGTCTTTTCTCGACCTTTTGGAGCCAGCTCTATCTGCCAATATCCTCTCTTCAAGTCTAGTGTCAACATTTTCGTAGAGCTAACTTATGAGCATAGGATGTCATATATTCTCGGAGGGGGTAAGTGTCCTTCTCCTGTGGCAAATAAAGGTCCAAGAATTGTTCTAGTCATGTCTGCATCTATGAACATGGTGCAAGGTTTGTTCTTAACGAGACCGTCTACGAAGGTACCTTCGTTTTGCGATATATCCGTTAGAGGTCATCATCATTCGTAGATGTTGATTTTTTAGTGATGGACATTGACTAGTCAGTTCCAGTATTGAACTGACAGTTCCTGTAGTGTAGGTAGCGTCAATTCGGTTATCCAACATACTAATTTTCTCTTCTATTTTGTTGATTTTCGCCTCGATTCCGCCTTTGATTTCCTGACTGATTGTCTCCTTCAATTTTCCCATTTTTTCCCCGATTTAATTTTGTCAACTTAATAATGTTCCCACTATAAAATGATGAAATTTCAGAATATCTCATACCTTTACATAAACGTACCTGACGATGCTTACTTGCTTTTTGATATAAATGAAAAAATATGATTTCTTGAATCGAAATTTCTCATACTGATATTTGTAGTGAGTTACAGGTCATCTCTGTGGAACCTGCTTTGGCTAACTAGATATCATTACTCCCTCGACCTTTACCTCCCAAGAGCTTTTATTAGTGTATATATAGTTGAAATGTCCATATTAGCGAATGACTTGACACTCCCTATATTTTTAGTTTCTCACCTTAATACACAATGACAGTCGAGAGGTGGGTATTGACTATAAAACTATCTACAACACGACAGAATGTGCTAAAAGGATTTTAATAGTAACACTCCAACATTCAAGATGCAATTTTCTAAGAACATTGTTTATGTTGCCGACCATATTTCACCATGAATCACAGTTATTTTTTCGAATTTATCTAGAAGCAAACTACCCCGAGCAAAAATTCAATGACTTTTCAAAAATTACATATGAATAGTTCAAAAACCAAGTGAGTCAATGATGGGATTATCTGTGAGGAAATAAATCGTCCATGTATGAAACAGAAATTAAATTCCAGCAGGATATGAGACACCTGCAGTGGCCAGAGAAGCAGCATTGTTACCAATATTCAAAATCATCCCCGTCTGTCATAGAAAAAAGTCATTACGAAACACCATTTTCAATTTTTTTATTTTTTTTTGGGTGGCCAGGTAGCTCAGTGGTTGATGTGTATTGGGCTACAATCTTGTCCGAGATCATTAAGCAAAAATTAACCTGTAATTGCGATCATCTGGCTCACAACTTGTACTAATAAAGAATTCATAGCTTCTCAAATAATTTAACAATTATAAATTGTTTAAACAATAAATGGAACACAATACCATGCAGGTATATTCTTGATGAGTTTTCCTTACTTGACATTAATTTTATCTGTTTTCCCTTCATTCAAAGTTAGCCCAATTTCCAACAGTATAATAATTCTCCATTATTGTTCCAAATGGTTCCTTGTTATTACCACTTCATATTTGGCGCTGATTTAATTTGTTTGTGAAATCAATTTTCAATTAGTCGTTTCAAAAAATACGCCCCCTGCGAATCCATTCTTTATGATTCGATTCATGTTCAACCGACGAAACAATTGACAATCGTTGATTATATTAATTAGAATAGTCGTAATAACTAATACATGTAATTCGAAACTCATGGTAGCTACAACATTATTTTAATTAACACTGTATGTAATTGACGTTTTTCTTGGCGGCAATTATATCGTCGATTAACATCTTTCCTGCGTGTTTATTTTTTCACTTAGCATGTACCGACCTGGGGGCTTGTCTCTTTGAAGAAAACTTCACATCGAGCTGTTTCTCATGGTGAGGAATTTGTTTGAATACTGTAGAGTCCCACAATATGATAGTGTGTTATATAATGTTGAAGAAGGGTAATGAACATCATATCTCAGAAAAATCTTTATTCAGTAACTAATTTTCAACGCATAGAAATCTCAAACCTTATATATACCAAACTGTCATACCTATACAAATAACTTAGGTACCAACTTAAAGAACTTAATTTTCCGAAACTTATTATATCTCATCATTACTTGAAATTCTTCTAGATTCATATTGAGTTCTGAATTATTGAATAACAAACCACAAAATAATAACGTATCCATACATTTTCATCCAAGGCATTTGCAAACCTAGGATAAAATAGTACTTTTGGTCTGGTGCGATATTATAACATTTATATCTCCTCAAAAAAGTTTTTTAATCAGCACCAAATGCTGCTAGTATTACCACATGAAGTCATTTTATTTTAGCTAATCAAAGAGGTAATGTCGCTTCATTTATGAGCACACTTCCCAATTCGATAAAATTTTCTTAAACCCACAAAAACAATGTCTTCGGTATTTGAAAACAACAATTTCAGGACAAACATCAAAAATACCTTCAGTACTTCAAGAACTACTGCCAAAAGCTTGGTCTTAGTGGATTGGCAAATATTAGTACACTTGCTTTATAAATATTGTTATCCAATGTTTGTCGAATACTAGATGGTTGTTAGAGTATTCAAAGAAGGATGCCTGCACATGGGATATTATATACAGTATCTCTAACAAGAATGGACCTTGATTTAGTCAAAACTTTTGCCGAGGTTATCAAGGAACTGTAGTCAGAAGATGCGTCGGATCGAGTGGTTGATACAGTCTTCTTGCAGCAAGATGACCAGGAATTTTTACGATACCTGCTAGAGGGACTGCATGAAGACGTAAATATAGTAACTCATTTGGACCGAAATTGTCGACAAATTAAGCAACAGTATAAAGGCCAGAGAGTCTTGGTCGAGATACTTGAAAATGGCCAATTCCAAGATAGTAGAAAACTTTGTTGGACAGCTGAAATCAAAATTGAAATGTTCATATTGTGGTCACTATTCGCTCACATTTGATACATTCTTAGACCTCTCTCTTAAGATTTCACAAAAAACAGACCAACTCAGACTTTCGGCATGTTTGGGTTCATTCACTTTGGAAGAAACTTTGGATGGTGCCGAGAAACCGATAAAGGAAGCAAAGAAAGAAGGAAATACACAAAATCTCCATCGATTCATAAATTCCAAAAAAAAATTCAGTAATCTCTTAGACTGGGCCACAGCTACGACCACTGCTTTTTTGTAATTCTGCCATTCAATGATGCCCAAAATATATGTTTTTCTCGAAAATTCGAGACCACTTGAAATACTTCATCCATGCATACATGAAACGATTGGAACTTCAACTATTCTCATTACTTGTGAGACCTCTCTATCACACAGTCTAAACTGTGTGATAGAGAAGACCAAGACTTAATAAGTTGATATGATTTCAATCAGTGATTGATGAGGTTACTCCAAACAAGTGGCATAACTAACAAGTGGATGTCTATTTGTAGATTTTGTTTCCACGTGAGTTTGGAATGAAATATTTATCTCTATACAGTGTCATACATAAAGTTCGCCACATATGTAAGCTTTTTTTATTAACAAATGTAATGAAAATTCGACTCCGCAGTTAGTCTGTGCTTGAAAAATTAGTAAAAAACAACCTCTTCTGTCAAATTTGAAATTTTTTTCAAAAATCCTTAAAAAATTAAGATTTCGAAAAATGCCAAATAAAAAAGTTTCCAATTTTTTTAAATTTTTGTTGAATCTTTCGCTCCGTCGAATTGAAGGGAATATGACTCAAATTTCATAAGACCACGTCGTCAAGTAAACCACAAATATATATCTTGTAACCTAATATGATATAAACGACAGGTTGTCAGACTTTATGATTATCATTAATTAGGTGTAACTATTGAAGAATTCACGGCAATAACCTTTCTTGACTTTGTTTGTTCGTGAAATTATCTCAATAAATACGACTCGTGCTCACAACCCTATCAAAAATTCTGTCAGAAATCTTATTTTGACCACGTCGAAAATATTACTATTAACAAGATTATACTATTAATCCAGTAAAGACAGACAAACTCGAGCAAAAAGTGAAGAATGAACTGTAGCACTCTGAAACTCGGCACATGACATATCGACATCATGTATTATTAGAAAAAAAAATTATTTACCAAAAAATCAGGTGTAAAACCTAAAAAAAAAAATTAAAAAAAAAGGTAATTTTATTTTGTTGTTAGTTCAGAAAATATAAGATTTATCAAAAAAACATTTCGATAGTTTGAGAGATAATTCAATTCTCCACAAAAATGATTTTCAGTAATACCTTATGAAATACGCTCGTTTTCTTAGAAAACGTGGTTTAACGCCGACATCACATTTCATGCTCGCGCTAACCCGCCACTGCACGTTCAGGCAGGGCCGAAAATTAGATTTGCCATTACTTTGCTAAAAATTAAAGTAGAAGGAAAAGAAAAAGTGCATATCGATCCTGAAGACTTCTACTTCCTCATGCAAATATAACATGTGAGTATCTGAGTACCTAAAATGTGTTTTGTCCCACTTCACATAACCCTTCTACGATATCTACGGAGGATCCGAAAGTCATGGATATTTTAGTTGATAAAATTATACTGAAACAGGAATCAGTACCCTCTTTGGACCATATGCAACGATTTAAGACTAGTAAGACAAGTATCACTTATACATGCCAAAGAAAAAAAGAAAAAACTGGATTTTACTTCTACCTCAGTTTTCAACTCACCCATAATCCCGGCAATTTCTTCAGTAAATGTTGAAAATAATCGCTCATACACATCCTACATAAAAAATTATGTGATTTCAAGCTTGAGGTTTGCACTTCACAATAGTGTTATTAAATATTGTATAAGCAGGATATGCATAAGCGATTATTTTCAACATTTACTGAAGATAATGACGATTTTATGGGTAAGTTGATCATAAGACAGGGGTAAAACAAAGTTTTTTTTTTATGTATAAGTGGGACCTGTCACACTATTTTAGAATTGTTGCATATAGTCTAAAGAGGGTATGGGTTGCTGCTTCAGAATAATAATTCGATATTTATTAATTTATTCATGATTTTCGGATCATCCGCAAACATCTTCGGGAAATGCGACAAAACAAATTTTAGGTACTCAAATAATCGCATATTATATTTGCATAAGAAGGTCTTCAGAAACGATATTAACTTTTTTTTTCCTTTTTCGATCATTTTTAGCAGAGTTATGACCAATCAAATATTCGGCTCCGCCAGAACTTTCAGCGGCGGGTGAGGGTGTGGAAACTTGAATTGTTTTTCACATTGTTGAGTTGTTTTTTCGATATATCATATACTTTCCAAGATTACAGCAAACATCTATTTATATATTTTTAAACGAAAAAAAAAAAATGTTCCATTCCTGGAATTTGGTAAACAATTTTTTTTCGTGTTTATCATGGTTCCAACAACTAGCATACCAAGTTTGGTGGTGCTACAATCGATTCTCGTCTCAAAACCCAATCGTACTGGATTATATATATTTTCAAGTCATTTTGCAGTTTTTCTAATTTCAGCCCAAAAAGAAATACTTGCCTTATATTTGGAGAAAGGATTATTTCGACATTGTCGAAATTATGAGTTTCCTACTGTTTTTTAACTAATCGCTGGCCTGCGGAGTTAAAACATATCGATTTCATTTTACCGCATTTTGTAGTTACTGTTTTCGAATGAAAATTAATTATGAGTAGCCCTGATATCGAAGCTGCAGAGAATTTACAACGAAATAAAACTAACCAATAGTTTTTTAATTTCCTTGAATTATTCATGATTTCCACTCGGTGTCCATAACGACTCGTTGTACGGCTGCAACCAAGCTTTTCACTTGTTTTTGTGTTATGCATAATAAGAGAATTATTGTCAGCTACCACTATACAACCACCGCAACACTTTGAATTATGTCTCAGTGGCTACTGAGTAGATTTATGGTTGTGTTTTCGGTTATTGTCATTCCTGAAAGGTACAAATTCAGGAGTGTCAGACACATTCTTAGAATATGTGAATAAGCTGTTGAAAATTGTTATTCTTGACAGAAAATGTAACAAATAACATCACAACCTACCAAAGCTATGTGGATAAAAGATAAAATTTTGAACATAATAAATGAAATAACGGGAGACAAAATATGGATATCAAGAATGAACAAGGGATTATAGAGCAGGACAATACAGAAAAATCCAATTTATTCAGCACATTTTTTACCAACTTGGGGAATAACATGGCTAAAGAAATTGAATACACACAATTACCAGATAATTTTCTAGAAGAAAAGGTAGTACAAACATCACTATTCCTGGATCCAGTGGGGACAAATGAAGTAACTGTGGTTTAAACACTAAACTAATTAAACATGTACATGAAAATATATCTCCTCCAGCCCATATTATTAACCTTTGTTTCTCCAGAGGAAAAATCCAATGCAAAGTACTATCTGTCATGATCACTAAGAATAGAATTGAAAAAGTGTATTATTCTCTTCTTAGAGAACTAGATAAATTGAGAAGGTGCGTTATCGCATGCTAAGATGTTATCATTTGTTTTCGTACCTTGAGTTATTGAGCACTATTGATTGATTATTGAATTCATAATTATTGTTCTAATAATATTTCAGTTTTTCTCACGGTTCCTTGACACATTAGTAGTTCATGAAAGTCGTGGGAAATGAAATATCCTGTAATGAAATAATCATTTCAGTACAGCTCGCGATGTAGAAATGAAAAAGTGTGTACAATCGGCCTTCTTCTTTGATCGATAAAGCGCACAAAATGGGAATATTTCTATGTGGTCGTAGAATATATATACAGGGTGGCCCAGCGAAAACGAAACAAGGCCGATATTTCATATTTCTCGTACGCAGAAAAACAAACGCTCGAACCCGTCGATTTTTATTGCAAGAGGGACATCTTTTGCGCATATTCTCAACTTTGTCACTTCAAGCCCCTCGGAGGGGTTAGCTCCAACCCTTAAACCGTTAATGGGAGTAGGGTTCATGTGATACCGCATTTTGAAGGTTATCGAATTCTCTTTCCGACGTTTATTAGTGTTTTTAATTTGATGCAGTATCTTGTAGGTAGTACGGGTTTTATCGAAGAATGACTCTTTTTTGTTTGGTAAAATGTCATCTTGACCAACTATCACGAGGAATAATTCAAGTTCAGTTCTTTAATACATCAGAAACACGCATCTAATATTTTCATTTGCGTTTTTAAACGGCAGGTAGTATACTATTATACGCTTGCAAATCATAAAATCATGAAAGTATTTTTAGTATCTTTTTTACAAATTTATTAGTGAAACCTCATGGTCCAATTGAGAGCCCGCTGCAAAAAAGCTGGACTATCGAGTTACCGGATGATCATTTTTTTCAATGTAAGAACTTACTAGGACCATTATAAAAGTCATATCCTGTCAGACCAGAAATGCTGCACAAGACACGACATGTGGTGTGGCCAGGTTTTTTAAACTAAGAATGAGAATGCCAAGCTAAACATGTGAAAACAAATCAGGTTTTCTCGGGAAATAAAAAAATTGGTACCGACTTTTGGTACACCCTGTACAGCTGTAGGTCTGGCAGGATATGATTTTTTCATTGCATCAAAAAAATATCTCATTTGGTATCTAGATAGGCCAGCTTTTTGCAGCGTGCTCCTGGACTATTAGTAGTTATTGCTGCTATGGAATTCGGTGCTTCTGTAATAAATACGAAAAACTCAGTTTTTTCTCAAATTATTGCCAGGAACACAATTCGAACAATTCAAGTTAAAGGTTGTTACGAATTCATGTCAATATGTTGACTTGTTAGTATATTAACAATGATTTCTCGAGAACTACTGCATCAAATTACAAAAACTGGAAAGCGTTGGAAAGAGAATAATTTTCCATGTCTCGTAACTTTAGATTCTTAGTCGATGATTGTCCTAAACTTGTTTTTTCGAGAACTACTGCACCAAATTAAAAACACTGTTAAACGTCGGAAAGAGAATTCTATAACCTTCACAATGCGGTATCACATGAGCCCTACTCCCATTAAAGATTTAAGGGTTGGGACTAACCCCTCCGAGAGGCTCGAAGTGACAAAGTTTAGAATATGCGCAAAAGATGTCCCCCTTGCAATAAAAATCGACGGGTCCGAGCTTTTTATATCGGAAATATCGGACTTGTTTCGTTTTCTCTGGGCCAGCCTGTATGTCATACGAGAAAAAATCACGAGACCAAAAAACCTCTAGCATCGTAATTCTTCATGTTGAATTCATTAGTGTCATTGGATTCATGGGGAATTTAATATCTCTTGACATCACTATTATTTATAAAAAAGGAAGAATTTCTTCACCAAAGCAGAAATTGATATATGAGGTATTTTCAACATTTTTTTTTCGAGGCAATAAACTTTTTTAACGTCTTTATTATAGACGTATAAACCCCTGAAGGAGCTTCGGACGTAAACATTAAATTTCAAACAATAACATACATCATCAGTAAAACTCAAATAAACCGGTTAAGTACAGTAATTGGATTCATTCGTTTAATTTCATGAGAGTTAAACTCGATCGGGGTGGATGTTTTGGGATAAAATTAAATGATACTTCAGTTTTATGAGTGCTCTCGGTATTCTAAGACCTAGGTAGTCAACAATAGGTAATTCAAATAATTTCCGGAATGAAGTTTTGACTAGAATGAAAGCCACTCTGGTTAAATGAATTCCACTCTAATTGGGGGAGAAAAAATATGTCGGGTGAAAAATACGAGGGGTTCATTATTATAATTATATTCCGTTTGTTTGTTTCACTCTTATAGTTTTCACCATTGAATAAATAGTCATTAAGTTCTGAATAACGAGGCCCATTTTAATCCCATACTGATCTATACCGGGTGACCACGAGGTGAGGTACGCCCCCCAATTTTTACATAATTTTGAAGATACAGATTTCAAATTTGGTATGTCGCTATAGTACTTGATTATGCATATTTTGACCCCTGTACTGAAACCGGTTTAAGCGGAAGTGACCATACATTTTTTTTTCATTATCCGAAACAGCACGCAATTTGTGATAATACTATTTTTCAAAATTGAAAATCTGTGAAAAATGGAGGAGATACAGATGATTGTTCGGTCAAACAAAGTTGGCCATGAAATTCAATCAGAGGTTACCAGAGAAAGCGTAGAAGTGCGATACAGTTGAAAACTTAATTTCTCATATAACTGCAGCTCTTATATAATTCCAAAAAATTCCTAGAAACGTAATAGAATCCATAAAGAAATGCTCACAACTGCTCTTTCTCAAATGGCACCAATGTCTTTTCACTTCGTCATGATGAAAAATGATCAATTATTAGATCACTCGTGTGAAAAAATATTAAGAATTCCGAAAGAAATCGAAAATACCAGATGTTTTATCATGAGTGTTCTCAAAATTAGATATTCTTCAACGAAGGCGGCTATGAACATAAAAGCAACATTGATTATATAAGTAGAACAAAGTGTAACTTTGTTGAAATAAGATGAGCTTTTGTGTATTGCTTTCTTAATTATGTCCTAAGCCGCCTACGTTGAAGAACACTTTTAGGAACACTCATCATGAAACCAGATTTTATCTTCCTTCTCCAGAATTCTCCAAAACCTTTCACACGAGTAAACTTATAATTTATTGATTTTTGATCGAAAATATCAATAGGGCATTCATAACTGCTTTTGTGGAATAATCTGCGGCTGAAAGACAAACTTTAGTCGTTATTTTCCATCGCTGCGCCTCATCCAATAAACTCCACACTCATCTAAAAAAGTCCTATTTTACGAACTTGTATCATAAATAGCTATTATTTGCATACAGCGTCTCGTAGCGCAACAACGACCGATTTCTGAATATTTCGTGGTTTCACTAAAGCCTTTACGGCCTGCGCGAAGATAAAATAGTTGACAGTCGAATCCGATCGCAGGAGGCGACCCCCCATGGCCTCTTTTGTTTAAGCTCGCTAGTGTGACTCGAGACGGTCGGTATCGTAATATATTGCGTATATGAGAATACCATAAAATATTAAATATACGATAGCCATCAAACGTAATCCACAATCACACATTTTATGTATTCTCCTTTCGGATGATTTATAAATATGGCTGGTATTTACGTCGGAGCTTGTTTGCCTCTTTAAAGACCGAGAACTCGTGCTATACTTGAACTTTTACTGGGCCTTGTTGCGATAAAATTCTTCAGATCTATTCGGTTTTTTCAGGGATTTATTGAGAGTGAAAAAAAAAACATGAAATAATAATAATGATAATAATAATAATAATATACAATCTATACAAGAAGTAGTTCTTCGGCTAGCACTGGGCGCATTTAGAAGAGAAGAGCTTTTATTAAGCTACTGTTGTGGGGTAACAGCTCAACCACATCACCCCTACTACCCACCAATCCCATCTAATGAGGATTACGAGATATATTCCAGACGAGAAACTATCACCAGACCAGCGGAAACACGTTACAGAGAACTTATTAGCGCAGTAGATTATGAACTCCCCAATACCCACAGTTGTATCCCATGCGAAATCACTCCATGGAACTCAATTGGACCCGATATAGAATTAGAACTATCTAAATTCAACAAAGAGAACCTGTCCAGATATCATACAGAGAGTTCTATAGAATGAAGGACAGATATTCAGAAGGCCAAGTCATTTATATACAGATGGATCACAAACTGAGACAGGATCGGGGGCGGCACTGGCGCACCAAGGATTCACCCACTCCAGGAGGTTGACAAAAGAGGCTTCTGTATTCACGTCGAAACTAAATGATATTTTGCAAGCCTTGAGATATCTACAGTTCCTGCCCAGGAATGAATACCTCATCTGCACTGACTTATTATCCTCTCTGCATGCCCTAAAGAATTCCTTCAACAAAGACCCCCTGCGTAGCTAATGAACGAAGCAAAATCACCAAAGTTCCTGCATATTGGCATTCCTGGAAACGAAATAGCGGAACAAGTTGCGACAGGACAACAACAACTTAATATTCCTGTAAGGCTAGAAGATGTGAAGATTTACTTGAAACATAATATGGTACATCATAAATGGGAAGCAGATGGGGCTAGGTCTGAATCAAAACTCAGAAAAGTAAAACCGTCAGTCAACCAATGGAAATTTTTATATAACTTGTCCAGTAGGGAAAAAGTGATAATTAATCGATTACGAATTGGACATACGTTGGCTCACATATTACGGCCTTTCAACTCGCTTATTTGGGATATCCTGTTTTGTTCTAGGAATATATGGTTACTTTTGTTTTTACACTTAGACACAACTTCTCTATCGCATTTCTTGGCTTCAAGGAATTAATTATGGAATATATTACTTGAGAGCAATTCATCACTGAGCATCCTTTCGACTTATTGAAATCAACCCAATTTTCCCCAAATTAGTCGGCATGAAGTTTCAAATAGGAGTCCAATTAGGCCAACCCTAAATTGGCCGGATTGATGTATTTACGAGCCTTATAGGGTGGTTTTTGGCTGATGGCTCTCTTTGGAAGCATTTATAGCTAATGATATACATCATAAATGTCAAGTTAATAAGGGTAACATCAAGTGGACAAGTGTAATTTATTGGTCAGGAATTGGGGTTAATTATTAAGGTTACGAGTCACTATTAAATTGAGCAATTATGGATGAAGGAATTTATGTGAATGTGAAGTTTTTCATCAAGTATCGTGTACTGAAAATTCACTTACCTCCAATCACCTCCATAACGTAGATATGGAAAAACCTTTTTGCTCATGTTTCGTCAACACAGTTAGCTTCATCAGGAAATGTGCAAGTTGTTCACTCAACTGTGCTGCTGTATAACTGCAAAACAGAGTTTACGTCGTCAATTTAGAATCCAGTATCAATAATTATTTTCTTTTTGTTCGATTATAATTGCCCCCAAAAAAATTGTTAGTTTTAAAAGAAATAACACTATTTTGCTAAGGACCATTAAATTAATAATGAAAAAGGATTGCATGATCTACACAATAGATATATTCTTCGACAAGTCTCCAACAGATAACAACTCTGATTGAATTATATCTATTGGAATATAACAAAAATTGTCTATAGTAAGTTCTTTGCAATTTTCTCTTTCTTAACTCCTGATCTTCAGGTTGTACTTCCCTCAGACGATTTTCTTACGAAAAGGTTGAAGTCGAGGTATGATATAGATGAAATATGATTTTTCTATCGTCCAAAGTTTGAAATCTTTCTTGTTACCTGTTTTTGAGATTTGTAATAAGAAAGAGGATCAATGTTACATGCACTGTAAAGAAAAGTAGTATCCGTTCTTTCTTTTTGTTTTCGAATTATTGAGATGGAAAGTACAAAACTTTTTTACTGCTGATCCGTATATATACTTGAAATGTCCAGCAACGCTGTGCATACAGGAAAAGAACAAGTATGCTGTAAAACGAAGAGGAAAAGAACAGCTCCACGTGCTGCTTCGACATAATAGGCAAGAATTGAGAATAGAAAGTCCTGTGACTACAGACATGCTTTTTTTTATGTGAATCGTCAGATTCGAAAAGTCGAAAATAAGTTTTGTTGAATTTATTATTATTGAAAACAATAATGTTCTACCCTTTTCGTGGAAACTAATTTTTCTCAGAGAACTTTTCAGTGAATTCAATGATTTTTCAGAAAAAAAAAACAATGACTTTTCTTTGGTGTTATCAATATACTAAATTGAATATTTTTTGTTTCTACAGTGACCACCAAAAAGTATGGGAAAAAAGTTTATTATTAGAGTATTGGAAAAAGATTCTTGGGAAAAGTTGTACATGTCCGATAACATAAAAATCGATTTTGGGGTCGGAGATCATGATTTGATTCAAAAATTTAAGATGGTCGATGAGTTGTTTTCCTCATAATCCGATTCCATTCAAAAATTTATAAGGTTTTTCGGTATGTCAGAGATAACATTTTTCATATAAATTTGAGAATGAATGTTATATGGCGGCTGCAAAATGGCGGACGAGTTTTTTTGTTATAATTCCACTTTGTTGAAAATGTATGCGTAGGAGCGTTCGGAGTCGGTTGAACACGTTTTCCATCAGAATTCAAAAATTTAAGATGTCACCTTCAAAATGGTGTATGACTTTTTTGATTATGTTTCAGCGATTACCAAAAAAAGTCTTGAAAACTTTAAAATTCAATTTCCCCGAAAATAATTTTTTTTCGACTAAAAAATATTCTTTCGTTTTGTTTTGTCATCTTCTACTTTCCATTTTATTTATTGCTCCAATTTCGGAAATACCCTGTATCATATCATTTGATAAGCCGTATGCGCAGAAACAATTGAGATTGGAATTTATGTTAATGCAGCAAAGTAGTGCAGGATGGGCAAAATCGTGATAAATCAACGCATGCTACCGCCATGTCAAGACATTCAAATTGTTAAATCTTTGGAAGCTGAAGGAAGTTATTTATTCCACCTCCTTGTCTGCTCTTAAATCAAGAGGGAACATTAACAATTCTGATTGAGCAATCCCATCAGGATTATGATGGATGAAATTGAAAATTCAGACGTAACAATCCCATCATCTCGGAACGGCCAATAAAAATTACAATGTTACACAAAGAGACATAAAAATTTCAACCGAAGAGCAAAATGTTAACACATCAAAAATGATTTACACACTGCTTTATTATAATGAACTACAATGGCATTAATAGTATTTGGTAGTAAATAAGAAGGTGTAAATAAGTCTACCATACCTTAAATTATAGTCATTTGAATAATATTCAATAATAATAGATATTTCTCAAGGCACCGTGTAGTATTTCGAAATAGTACCTACACGTATAATAATAGTTGAGAAAGATTTTAGGCTAGTTCCAGTGAAAATTTATGTTCGAATAGAACAGCCTCATGCAGCTTTAACATTGTGATAAGGATAATCTTGAGGTAAATGTTTATTCGTCGTTTATTTACGTTCATTTGCAATTGTACGAGAATTAGGCTGATATTGGAAAATACCATGTCGAAATTATTTGTAAAACACTCTTTTGTTCGAGTATATTTGGGTGTTAATTGCCCAGAATCGTTTTATATACTCTGAATTCTCCAGTGTGTTTCTTTTCTAGGGTTTTGGTACGATAAGTATGCACCATATTGAAAACTTGATTATTATCCATTTGTCAGAAAGTTTTATTATTGATTATTTCTTTCGTTTGTTAAATATCAGTCATCAGCACTAATCTGTAATAAAGCTGGATGAGCAGTGCCCGTTTCGTCCTATGAAAAAAGTACGCCAAATTGAACCCTCTCAAATCGAAAATGCGCGTCAGGACGACACTGTTATCAGTGTCGTGTGTTCTTATTGTTTGTGTTTATAAAATTTGTGGCCAGTTATATTTGGGAAAATTGCTAAGTTGGAGTCGAAGACGGTTTATTAGTATAATTTGCGAGTTCATATTTTATTATTATTATTTTAGGAGTACCTCACAAATTTTTATTATACACCGAGAAAAATACCTATAAGCTGTAATACATTGTATGACCGTTAAATGATTTCTGAATTGAATAGGCGCCAACATAGTTCACTTTTCAGTATGAACAACGTCTTTTTTTCAAAACAATTGTATTACTGTTAAAAGTCTCTCACTTAATAACGTATTTAAATATTGTTTTTTCAATACAATCTTTTAACTGCAATCGTGTTCTTTGTCAAAACTAAAAGGTAACATTTAGAGACAAAAAGAACATTTTTAAAAAAAGACCTGTTTCATTTTGAAAATGTTTACATTTTGCATTCATCCGAGAAAATTTAGTGGTTACAATAATTCAGTTAGCAGCTTTTGAAAAAATACTTGTATAACTTGATTTTTCTGGGTGTAGTTCTCAATAATTTTCATTGAGATCAAAATTGTCCGTTAACTTAATCTTCAGGAAACGCCTCCGCTTGACATATCCTCAATGCTCATGTGTGGCGCTCCAAAATGTCATATTCTCTTAATGGGAGTGTTCATTCAGTTTTATTATAGGTGAGTGGTCATCAGCCAATCACACTTTTATTTCCTGTTTGAAAAGACCAATCAACAGGCTTTATTAAAAAAATGGGAATTTTGATCATTAGTAAACTACCCTTATTTTTTATATAATCGAAACAATTTAATAAGAGAAGTTGTTCAGAATCTGAAACAACATTCAAATTGTTCAGAATCAAAAACAACATTCAAATTTGGAATAACATATTTTCGATTTCATTATGATTAAAGTGATAGTATAAACTTGCAGATCCGCAATATTTCACCGGTCTCGTGCTTGGCATCACACGTTAAAAGGTAAGGGCTGCGTCTTCCCTAAAGCTCTAGACCTCGTTTCGTCGTGCGATAGGCCACCACCATCATTACTGTTATAACTTTTGAATAAATCTCCATGTTCCAATGTTCCGAATGAAAATCCACCTTTTTTTTTACGATCGAATCCGTTGTTTTTTAAATTTTTTCGGTCGTTGCACTTTCGTGTCAATTAGTACAATGTCAGTCCATGAAATATCATATTGTGATAGAGTTATATTAAGATATTGGAAAATTGGTGTGAAGGCCTTTCCCCAAGAAAATCCACTCTGTAGATAACCCTGGCTGCACAAAAACAGCAATTTGTCCCCCTACCGGCAAAGATTGATATGAAATCTGCATGGTGTCAACACGAGTATTTTTATGGTAATCCAATAAGTCCTCGGTTGAGCTGTGGGTCGTTTTAGAGCCTCTGTTACGGGCAATTACCCACCCAGTTATGGTGAGATTTGCCGTAGGAAGTGTTAAATTACAAGAATAAAACGCCGATGGATCGATTTGTTCACGTACACTCAATCAATCAACTTTCTAAACAGTTCCGAAACACCCAGACGTGTAGAACAGTAATTGTCCAATTTGTGTCATTATTATTCGTACATGGTGTGAAAAAAATGGGCGTGTTATACGAGGGACCTTTGAGAAATGTCAAGAAATTTTCATATTGATCAAGAGGTTCACACCAGGACCAATCATTTTTGGAACAAGAAAAATCCTTAGTAGTATGTGAAAATTTAGGGTTAGCTTTGAGTGAAAAGAAGAAAAATCAAGACGACTCAGTAAAAGTTCCAGAAGGGGGTGGGGGTAGCTTGTTGAGGGTTGGATTTAGGATTTTTACGATTTGTGGGTAAATGTGCATTCTCTAGGATAAAGTTACCTCGAAATTAACCAGAAAAACGCTAAAAACAGTTTTGTTTTTGATTTTTATTTGATGCAAAATAAAATATATTTTTTATGGAACTTGGTGAAAACGTTCTTTTTTGGGTATTAAATAAGCTGTAATTTTTTCAAAGCAAAATATTAATTTTTTGATTGAATGCGAATTTGAATTGAAAAAATGCCTATTTCAATGGAAAAAATTGGTTCACAAATTTTCAATCTTTCAACTTTATAATGGCTCATTTTCTTTGCTGAAACCTCGACTTCAAGATGACATGAAAATAATCTATAGTTTGTATGGAAAAATATCGTTGAAAAAAAAATTAAAAATTATTTTTTCATCTTGAGATTTCCCTATTTTTTTTATGCAAATAACTGTTTGGTGAAAAATATGTCACTTACATTCAATGGTATATGCCTGCCCAAGTTTGTGCCTAGGCCTCATCCTCAAGAGAGAAGTTAGTTCCTTCAGCAGCACATCAACTAAAACTCTCCAGAGAAATAAATAAGTACAAAAGTCCCATGCTGATTTTGATAGAAATTGAAAGGTTTTTCGTTTGTAAGAAGTGTGTAGCTAATATTGTTCAATGTACGGTAGTGAACAAAAGGTGGAATATTCATTTGACAGCATTTGAGAGAGAGAGATCTATTACCTCTTCTCAGCGTTGCTCGGTACACCTTCCATGTAATAACAGGACTAAAACTTCCAGGATATTTTCAGACAGACATGCGGAATGCGATTTCAGGGAATGTATCATGACTTCAGATCAGAATTAATTCCTGAAATCTGTTCATATGATGAAGAATAGTCTAAAGAAATATTGATACTAAGGACATCGAAGACGAAGACAATACACACTCTCTACTGAATTTAAATCAAAATAATATTGAACTCAAAAAGCTAGAACTAAAGAAATCGAAGGGTACGAAGATGAAGAAAAATATGCAAAAAAAAATTAAATTAAAACAAATATTTTTCTTTGTTTGACTCTAATAAAACAATTTCATTTCCATTTTTGAAAAGTGTAAATACACTATTTATAGTTCATGTATAAAGAACTAAAGAACAAATCTGAATGAGTAGTATTTTTTCGAAGATTATTGTTAGAACAATGTTTTCAAAAATTTCAAAACTATTGGAAAAATAATTGAATGTAAATGACATATTACATAAAAATTGAACTTTTTTATCAATTTCGATGCTTGTTTGCAATAAAAACTTGGAAAGTATCGATATTACTTATAAATAAATCATGAAAAAGTTGTTTTTTGATCTTTGCCATTTTGGATTTTCTAATTGAATTTACACGCGTTTCTTATCAAGCCTTCAGGGATGCACGGAGTTGAAATTTTTAAATAATTTTTTTTTTGTCTTCAGATGCTTTTCAGAATTTTTACGCATTTTTTCATTCTTATTTCTGCCAGTTTTCGCACCTGTTTTTGGAGATTCCGACCTCTCCTAGTGAGTTTTTTCCGTAATCTTCCACAATATTTCCGAAACAATAGGAAATATTTCCGAATTACTTGGGGAAGGGGGTATTTTTTAATTAGGTTACTATATGATCCCATTTTTTATCTTTATTTTTTTTCATTTAAATCAATATATGTTTCCATAGTTTTCACTATTAAACGAATGGTTCGATTTTATCTTCGTGGGTTTTCGCAAATTTTTTAAATGAAGAGGGGGAGTACTTCCACCAACATTTTTTTTGCCGAAAGTTCGACGTCAGAAACAGTCGAAAATTTTTTCGAATTCCTTCTCTATTTGACTTTCAGGGGGGCAAGAGGGTAATTTTTTTCAGATTTTTTGATTATATTTTCCAAGTTTCCCTAATTTGTTTTGAGGAGGGTCTAGGAGTGTATGATTTCTTTACCATCAATTATTGGAAAGTTCCGTGTTCTTTACTATTTTTACAGCTTTTTTGCGATTTTTCTTCTTTTTTTTTTTCAGGAAGGAAGGAAGTACCATCTCCAAGAGCCACAATAGGCCATTGGCCGCAGTGAAGGGCCTAATATGGGCTCACTCACATTTAAACCTAACCTAACCTAACCATCTCCAAAGCCAACGGATTTTATTCCAAATTTCTTCGCGGTCGTAATCAAGACTTCGAGGGGGGGAGGTGAAGGTTTAGAATTATTGTATTGTCAGCGATTTCAGCTCTGTCGAATGTCAGAAAGTACTTGATGAATGTATTACATGTTTTGAACCGGAAAGACCGACCGACAGACACAACGACAAACATACGAACAAGTTAAATAAAATCTTGGTAAAATAAACCAAATCCTTAAATTACTCCAAAATTAAATGACTACTGTCAGTGACATTGTTCCTATTGTAAAGGAATGTTGATCTTTTAATATTTTGGAATTGTTCGAGGCTATCAAATCCACAGCAACATTGGATGTGTCATTTGTTCAAAATTTGTTATTTCCGTCAACCTTCTGCATCCTGAATAACCCTCAGAAGTCTCCGAGAGACTTTTGTGCAAGCTAAAGTAGGCAAAACTCATACCTTTTCAAACGTTTTAAAAATAAACTTTTTTTCAATATTGCATGCATGAGAATACAAATTTGTATACTGTTTTGTCAGAGCTCAGCTCGAATACTGCTTTCATTTGATATTCTACAACATTCAGACACCATCAGATCTGTTGTTAGAAGAAAATATATAATTAGTAATAGAAGTTCATCAAGAAAACATGTTTCTGAGAATATATTTTTTTATCGACGGCTGTCATATACAGAGCATTCATTCAATATTCCATCCCACGTAACCAATTTAAAAAATTTGCGCGTACATTTTTCATTCCCAGGTTGTCACTACTAAACTTTCGCAATAGTTTTGAAAAGTACACGAGATAGGTACATACGAACATCAACTAACATCTGTAAGAATTCCTCCAGCTACGAGTGATTTGTGGCAGCTGAAAGACTCATTTACCGTATATTATTGGAAATTAGTTGCAGCAATATACGAGAGCCCTCTCTCGCTGAAAAAAACGCGCAAAATAAATTGCATTGAATTTAATGTAGCATCGGGATCGGTTCATGTGAAAGGGCAAAGAAAAGAAATGAGCTACCTCAAAGCGTCCGACAAGTTAGCCAGAAAATTGCATTTTAAAGTTGCATACACCCATTGCAATCTACTGTGCTATATTCTGTATTATGGATGGCATTGAGTTTTGGGAATATACGAGGATGGATGATGTAGAAATCGACCAAATCAATTGAATTACATCATTAAAAAAAATAAATGTATGTTTTGTAAACAATTGTAAATAATTTCAGCACGATTTGTTTTTAAAAAGTTGACAGAACCAATTGGTTCATTATTCTTTAATGATATTCTATCAGAGATATTGTGTATAAATATTTGTTATAAATATTCTAGTACCTAAATAATTTGTGGATATGAAATGGAATACACAACGGTAGTAACTTCAGTACAATAGGTTGTAGATATTTTCCATATAAGTTGTGTAATAGTACCCAAGTTGCGACAATACTTGTACAATATTTTGAAAATATTGGCAAAATATTCAAATAATAACATTGGCGAGAAAAAAAATGTGAACATTCGGCGATATTGGCAATATTTATGAAATATTTCTAGAAAATTTCGAATAATTTAAAAATTCTACAATTTCGTTTCTACTTCTATTTACCACTGAGTAGATTGACTTGCAAACGCATTGTGAGAAGCCTTATTTAATATATATTACTATGATTCAGCTGTTGCTCCATATGTGAGGCCACCTAGCGGTTTTTTACCCAAGTTTAATCATGAATAATTTCAATATTGTTTATTGACTATTCGGCCAATATTCAAATTTCAATCCTAGTGATAATGTATTTTGTAATATTGTATCAATATTGTCTTTCAAATATTGGCGTAAGGCTTTCGCAACAATTTCAATCAATATAGGGTCAATATAATTTTTAGAATATGGATTAAATAATATTCCACCAATGTGCTATCAAACTTGGATATACAATAATGTTTTTTATCTCTAAAATCGATATGAGAGTAATACTGAAATCGCAATATTGGAGTTAGATGTTGGAAAAAATATGTAGGCAATATCGCTCTATCGATATTGGTGAAAATTATTGAACCAATATTGACCCAATATTACATGAAACAATATACATTCAAAACAGGTTGAGCCAATATTCCACCAATATTATAAATAAAATATTGTTTTTCCAATATGAACCCATGTTGGTTCAATATTCTTTTTACATTTAAAATATATCCATATTGGCCCAATATGAAAACAAGATTCAGCCAACATGAGGTGGTACCTGGGTAGATGTGCATAGTTTTGGGTATTTTTCGTCAATGTAGAAGTGCATAAATACTATACAAATTGTCTTGCACAAATATTTATTGAATTTCACAAAACGGGTATGATGGAAGATTGGATAATTGTGTAAAATATCTGCACAACTGTGTTTTACGCAACGTTGTGCATGAAACTCCATCGACAGTAAAAAAATTGCTGAGCCCAACTCTCCTCTGATGATCGGTAATTTTTATATATGGTTTTATATATGAATATGGTGGTGGCAAGATTTCTAATAGAAAGATTGCCAAGCCCAACTCTTTCCCAACGCTCGATTATTTTTTTCTGTCGACGGAATCTTTTAAATATTGTGATGGCAATACCTCTAATGAGGAAATAGCTGAGCCCAACTCTCCACCAACGCTCGGTAATTTTTTTCTGTTGACGGAATCTTCAATTATTCTTAATCATGAACGCTCTGACGGAATATGATGGTGGCATGATAAAAAAATTACTGAGCCCAACTCTCGGTCATTTTTTTCTGTCGATGGAATTTGACCAAATATGATGTTAGCAAGATAGCTAATAAAATAATTTCTGAGCCCAACTCTCCCCCAACGTTTGGTAATTTTTTTTGTCTATGGAATTCTTCATCACTCTCAATCATGAACGCTCTGACAAAATATGATGGTAGCAGGACATCTAATTAAAAAATTGCTGGATTTATGCTAAAGTAACTGTGGGATGTAGATTCTCAAACGAGAATTGTTGGGTGCATAATATTTTGAACAAACCTTGTAGATACTCACACTGCAGATGGTATTGTATTGCCTGTTACGTAATGGAACACTGCCAAAACTGCTGCAGGAAACGAATTGGTACTTTATTAACGCTGTTTGGCAATATGAGGACCATAAAATGAGTTGAAACTTCATTGGTAATATTTCATGAGAATCAATTAACAGTTAAATACCATCAACCAGATCGTTCTACACACGGAATGAAAGTCTATGTAGAACTTTATGTACCAACGACTTTACCTTTTACCTTGAATATACATATTTAGGGCGTAATATAACTGTCTGTGAATGAACGGTTTATAATGCAATTTCATGAATAAGTACACTGGTTGAAAATTAGATAAAAATAATGTGAAAATTACAGGAGGGTATGTATATCTGGACTTACTAATCCCAGTCAAAAGATTTTGCACACTTTAAGGTCTATAAAAAAAACAGTTTCCTAAAATTTCAACTTCTAAACCATTCCGGTACATCTTCAAATAAGTGTTTCTAGAGCAGAGTTTATAAGGCAAAATATGATGAAATAGACAATTTTTGACAACAAAGCTTATGTGTTAATCCTGGGTTTCAATGTAGAATAAATAATCCAGCAACGACAGACAAACTCGAGCAAAAAGTGGAAAATGAATTTGTTTACCAAAAAATCAGGGGTGGAACCTGGAACCTTTAAAAAAATATATTTTTTTGTTGTCATTTCAGGAAATAAAAGATTTATCAAAAAACGATTTCGATAGGTTGAATTCAATTCTCCACGAGAATGATTTTCATTAATACCTTATGAAATACGCTCGTTTTCTCAGAAAACGTGGTTTAACTCCGACGTGACATTTCATGCTAACGCTAATCCGCCACTGCAAGTTCAGGCAGGGCCGAAAATTAGATTTGTCATAACTTTGCTAAAAATTATAGTAGAAGGAAAAAAAAAATGTACATATCGTTCCTGAAGACTTCCACTTCCTCATGCAAATATAACATGTGAGTATTTGAGTACCTAAAATGTGTTTTGTCCCACTTCACATAACCCTTCTACGATTTTTACGGAGGATCCGAAAGTCATGGATATTTTAGTTGGTATGAAATAATTATACTGAAGCAGGAATCAGTACACTCTTGGGACCATATGCAACGATTTAAGACTAGTGAGACAAGTCTCACTTATTCATGACAAAGAAAAAACCTGGTTTTACTCCTGCCTCAGTTTTCATCCATAATCCCGGCAATTTCTTCAGTTGAAAATAATCGCTCAAACACATTCTACCTAAAAAATGAAGTATATGATTTCAAGCTTGAGGTTTGTACTTCACAATAGTGTCATTGAATATATACAGTGCGGCTTTCAATAGTCCCCCCCCTGTTAACTTTTGAACGGTTTGACGTAGGAACATGAATAAAAAACCGTTTCGAGGGTTTTACCAATACTACTTTTTGAAATAAAACATATGGTGATTACCCAATAGGGGGCGCGGGGGGGCCCATCAACTCAAATTTTTTTAATGGCATGGGGGGTCAAGTGGCACATCGTCGAGAAGGAAATTCCATTCTCTTTACAAACATCTGAATTTTTTGGAATTTCGTTAATTATTTTTTTTGCAATTTTAATTGGAAATATCAAATATAAATATGGAACTGAATACTACTCATTCCTCGATAAATTTGAACAGTTTGATGTGGAACAATGAAACCAAAATTTTTGAAGGGTATTACCGATACTACTTTTTGAGATAAAAAACATTTACTAAAAAAAATCGAAAGGCATAAAAATCGAAATGGGGAAGAAAATTATGAACAAAATTCAAAAATATTTAGATGGTTGTGAAGAGAATTGAATTCTCTTTTCAACGATGTGCCACTTGACCCCCCATGCCATTTAAAAATTTTGAGTCGATGCCGATTTTATGGGTAAGAAGAAAATGGGTAAGGAGTGAAACAAAGTTTTTTTTTGTTTTGGCATGTATAAGTGGGACCTGTCACACTATTTTAAAATTGTTGCATATGTCCGAATAGGGTATGGGTTGCTGCTTCAGTATAATAATTCCATATTTATTAAATTATTCATGATGTTCGGATCATCCGTAAATATCTCCGTGAAGTGCTACAAAACACATTTCAGGTACTCCAATACTAGCATATTATATTTGCATGAGAAGGTAGGAGTCTTCAGAAACGATATGAAATTTTACTTTTTCTTCTCCGATAATTTTTAGCAGAGTTATGGCCAATCAAATATTCGGCTCCGCCAGAACTTCCAGCGGCGGGTAACGGTGAACCTGAACTTTGATGTCACCGTTCAATCACGTTTTATGAGAAAACGAGCGCATTTCATAAGAAATCACTGGGAATAGTTTTTGTGGAAAATTGAATTATTTTTCACCCTGTTGAGTTGTTTTTTCAATAAATCATATACTTTCCAAGATTACAACAAAAATTTATTTAATAATTTTTAAACGAAAAATAAAATATGTTCCGCCCCTGGAAGTTTGGTGGTGCTAGAATCGATTCCTGTCTCAAAACCCAATCGTACTGGATTAATATAAATAAAGGAAAATATTCAAGTTAGTACAGAATTTTCATTAAAACCACTGGACTCTATGTCATTTTGACAATGTTGTAACTTTTTTCCAAAACAACCTTGCTGCATTAATTTTCACTTCTTCACTACGTGAGAAATTAAATCTTGTGATGGAATATTTCGATTAATATTAAGGCCTACAAATCCGTTTCTCTCCTCTGATTTATTAGCCATTAAAATGAAAAAGAATTACACGGTTTCAATGAACTCCTATGAAATAATCGATGTTTTGCAACCCAATAATGAAGAAAAGATGCATTCCGAAACATTAATTCCTGCTGGGCCCACTCGACACCTGGAAAAATGTGTTATAATTATATGTAGACCATCAATATTCATATTATCTCTTATCTCAAACCAGATCTCTTCACACTTAAGAGCATTTAACATGTCGAGCATTAAAATTCAAAAAATCTTCATGCAGAATAACTTATTTTAATTACTGGTCCGACTCAAATCTGATATTGACTTTCATCAAAGGCTTAAGGTGTTAATTCAACACGTCTTAATTTGTTTTGACAAGTCCCACTGAAATATTTTGTTGTTTTAATAGTATTGCTTCACGATGAACGGTTACATTGTAGGCCAATCATTTTAGCAAAAATGAAGAAAAAATTAAAATAGAAAGGAAACTTTCGCAAAGGTTGTATTTCAGAACTCAATAAAACTATACAGATGTGCCACCTCGTACAAGCCTGGCAACATTGTCAAAAAAAATTATTATGAGTAATTGTGGTTTACTTATTGGGAAAAAATGCAAAACAGTAGCCAAATGGTAAAACAAAAATATTATCATATATCGTTTCCCAAGTTACCACCGTTTCCAAGTTTGGCATGAGAGTAAATAAATTAACACATTCGTGGACAGAAGGAGTCCATTTTTTACAGAATCGAGTTTATTTTTGTCCAAATTTGACGAATTGTATGAAATAAAAATTTTTGTTTCGTACTTTTTGACGAAAAACAGATGACGGCTATAGCAGACAAGAAGATACCTGCATTTTAAAGCGTCTACCCCTTCCATTACTCTGGAAGAGTTCTTGCAGTCACACACTATCAAAATACCGTTTTCCCCTGTCTTCTGGGACTCACGTTAAAGGCTGTCTTATGAATAACATGTATTTCAGGTCTGCTGGAAACGGTTCGGCACAACATGAAATGTCTGCTATAGCAGGCGTGTCCCATCGCTCATGACGGCTATAGCAGATGTGTCCACGAATGCGTTGATAATTCTGCGAGACTTTTGCCATAGAGAGAAACGTTTCTTTACGTTCGATACTCTTTTAGATTTCTTCCGCCAAATTTTCAACAAAAGTATGAATAAATTATCATTTATTCACCAAGATGCCTAACTTGGAAAAAGTCACAAAATTGGTGAACGTTAAGGGATAATATTTTCTTTGAGAAAAATCTATTTGTGAAAGTTTCGCTTCTTTTTTCCCTATTTTCGATTTTTAATGTTAAAATGATTGGCCTATTGGGTTAACTTGATTTATAATAGTGGTTATGCCCGGTCACCTGATAGGTTTGGAAGATGTAATATTTTACTGGTTTGTCAACGACAATTTGAAAAAAGAACGAGTGGGTCAAAGGTAGGCTTCGCCATAAATAAACGAAGATCTAGTGAGAAGAGAGATGAATAGAGTGGAGGTGGTAGGAATGTGACTTGAGAGAAATATTTCTTCATCATCAGTTGCGGAAAACTTGTAAATGGATGATTTTGGCTAGGATGTGAGAAAATTTGGCGGTTAAGGGTGTCGGAGATTACTTGTAGAAGATTTAAGAATCAGTCAATCAATCATTTATTGGTTTTTAAAACATTATAGTTTTTATAACAAAGGATTTAGTCATTACAATATATTGAATGCTTGCATCTAATTAACGCAGTATTACAGAATTGTATAAATGAGTTATAATAATAATAATAATAATAGAACAAAGCAACTTCCATTTACCGGACAATGAGATAACTAAAAGAAAAAATTTAGAGAGAACAACAAACGGTTGTTGCCGTACTAATTAATGATGTAAATTAACATAACAGTAAGATGGATATCAGTATCGGTTATGTTTATACGTATACGCAAATAATAAGCAAATAGATTAAGAGAAAAGAAAAGGAGAAACACAAACAAGAATTTCACTTCCAAAAACTTAAAACTTTTTTGGTAGGTACCTTCCGTTTGGCGAAAAAAATATTTTGAATGGTACAAAAATTAGATTTGTTCATAACAACGCATTCCAAGTATTTGTCAAACTATTCTAGTGCAGGATAAAAGGGAACAATGATTAGAGAAAATAAACTATTGGAATTTGAAATGTTGTTATGAGAAATACCATACAATTGTGAACTAATTCTAGTGTCCAGAAAAATGATATGATCAACTACTGTGTTCCTGTTACGGTACTATAATTCATTTTGAACAAATATTTATATAGGCTGCTAGGGAGTCCGCTTGACCGACACGGTATCATTCACCATTTTCACTACTCACTATCCCTCTGTCGGGTTGGCGCTGCAGCATATAGTACAGAACACTTTCTCTAAAGCTTCGTTCGCAGTTCGACCGTCCGACTGCAGATTGTTTTCGAAGTTCGGTACGATGACTCATGCCCTATTTACTCCGTCTTTTATTTCGAAAAACAAGTGCTCAGGTCTGGATCCTCGAATGATTTGCCAACCACAATTATATCATCGAAGTATACCAGGCATGAGAGTCATGCCCTATTTTCTCCGTCTTTTATAAAGAAAAACAAGTGCTCAGGTCTGGATCCTCGAATGATTTGCCAACCACAATTATATCATCGAAGTATACCAGGCATGAGAGTCATGCCCTATTTTCTCCGTCTTTTATAAAGAAAAACAAGTGGTCAGGTCTGGATCCTCGAATGATTTGCCAACCACAATTATATCATCGAAGTATACCAGGCATGAGAGTCATGCCCTATTTTCTCCGTCTTTTATAAAGAAAAACAAGTGGTCAGGTCTGGATCCTCGAATGATTTGCCAACCACAATCATGTCATCAAAGTATACCAGACATGAGAGTTCCTTCAGAACCCTTTCCATCAATTCTTCCAATGTGGCTGGGGCATTATAGAGCCTGAATGGCATAACAGCGAACTGTCACAATCCTGAGCCGATGGCGAGAATTTCTTTTCTTGATCTAGTTCTACCTGCTCTTCAAATCTGGCATCTAGAAACTCGTAGAACCGGCTCAAGTGTCTAGGGTGTCGTCTGCTCTCGGAAGAAGGTGAATGTATTTGATCTTCACGATGTTCAGTTGTCGATAGTTAAAGCAAAGGCGTGTTGTCCCGTCCTTCTTATTCACCAGCATGTCTGAATTTTGGACTTCTGCCTTTTGTACACCAAATGGAAGATTTATAGATACAGAAACAATAAAGGCATCAAAAAATACTTACAAAAACAACTGAAAAATAATAAGAATTAGATCCAAAATCGACACCTGATGATAACACTAAGAGTTTTTCGAAAAAACGGATATCAGTTACTCAGTTACATTATAGAATCATAACAGATTGTGAAATAGCAATTGCTTTGATATCCTAAAAGCATGACATATTAAAATTTAAGAAACGATCAGTTAAGAAATGAAAAATGGTGATGGAATTTATAAATAGCAGTTTTCCTTGTAAGTGATTATAATATAATGAAACCCAGATTACTTGATAATATGATCTACACCTGACACCTGATAGATTGATAATAATCAAAAATAAAGGCGCCTGCTCTGTGCCATTTTTCATTGTTTTACAGATAGATAATTTTGATATAACAACATCTGAAGAAAATAAAAGAAAAATGAAGTTAATCTGTAAAAGTGTAGAAAACCAAATTAATCAATTTGTCCCGATAAAGTAATGCGTTTACAATAGTGTCCTTTACTTCAAGATTGTTTTTTGACTGGTCCAAAGAAGAAATCTTGTAATCATTTTATTACATTTTTTTATTTCAATATATATTCAATGTAGATATGAAACAGATGTATATTATTGGAACAATTGGCGATTTTTCTTTGGTTTTGAGGCAATAATTACTTTTTGTCCCTGCTCATTTGTTAACACTTCGAATATTTTTATCTTTTTTCTTCAGGTAGGTGCTTTAAAATGGAATTTCTCTCTCTCTATCTATCTTTGCGATCGCCTGTTCTGCGTCCAAGATATAGCTTGAAACATTTCAGTTTAAATGAAGAAAAAAACGGGTATAAAAATGGTGGCACAAGGAGCCAGGACGAGACATACCAAAGAGTTCGTTATAGAACCATCGAAGACATGACCAACCTGAGAGATGAGGAAGTCTCAGCACATATACTGTGATACTGCGAATGTCGAAATAGGCCAAGGTTTTTGACGATAGGGGTGGAAGAACCACAACCGATAGAGTCTACTAATAAGGACGGGTCTGGACGAGGAATATGAGGGTTTTTTATGACTCGGAGCGTTTCCACCTTATCGTTGGCTTTATGGCTGACGAGATTTGTCATTATTGTCCGATTCGATTCATTTCTCAAATGTAAAAAAGCATGGGGTGCTTGACATATGAAAGCACCCACGCTTTTTTTCATTCAAGTGATTACATTCTCAATTATTCCTTACTTTTTAGTCCATGTTCTTCAGTTTTTTTTTATTTATTTTCACTCTGGAATCATATAATTACCGTAACGCGGAGGATATCAGTAACCGAAAGATAAATATCTCAATATCAGTCATACAGCGGGCGGGCGGCTCTGTTCAGATATTCTTATGGTTTTCTCAAATTGATCATCGGGGAGATAACCTACTAACGACGGTACACTAAAACCTGATTAATAAATAATAACTGTATGCATACGGGTACAAGAAACATTCAAAATATTTATTGAAGTTCATAATTGAATAAATGGATGAATTTTGATGGTGGTGTGCTCGATATGGATCAATGTAGGAGACAAGCATTTGGAAAAAAAGTTCCGAATAGGCCAGTAGAGATCGACGTGACAAATCGAAAATTTAACAATGAATCCAAAAGTTTTCAAACTTTGGTCAAGTGAACGGTACATCGAGGAAGCAAGAAATCTTAGTTTGCAACCTCTTCCGAAGTACGCAACATTACCAAAATGAAAATTTACTTGAATTTTGCTATATATTCGTTGAGAAAATTCTAAAAGTTCTGCAAACTTGGAGTAGTATTGAATACATTATTTCATATCACGTATCGAGTTTGCACCAATTTAAGTTTACGAAACATTTTTTTTATCGACCTATAATGTTTTTCTTTGATATACCAGAAGAGAAAATACCAGAAGTTCTGCAAACTTGACAGATATATCGGAAAAATATTACGAACAGTTCTGTAGATTTTGCAACTATATACAGTGAGTTTAAAAAATTTGCACCATATGGTAAACTTTTTCATTATCGATTTGTCAGAAAATTTTATTATACATAAAAATTATTGCATTGCAGAATACTTGCATATGAGTTGTCAAAATTTCAAATTTCCAAACGGTGTACAGGGGGGAACAAAAAATATAATCTTGATCAAGAGTAAACTACGCTGGCTGTGACTCCAAATGTTATTATTGTTTTCAATTCTGAACAACCTCCTTGAATGAACTTTTTGATAATGTCAATGATTAGGGGGGGGGGGCTGAACATCGGATACGTGCAATAGCCGATATCTACCTCTACCTATGTATATATCCAGTACTCACTTTTTTCCCAGGGAAAAAAGTACTCACTTCTTTTACACCTCTTATTTTCTGTTATAAATAATCCAGCCGTAAACTTTCCATACTATAGGAGTTTTGTCGAACAGAAAATAATGCAACAGCCCCATACGTCTGCCAAATCATTTCTGCCTAATACCTGGCGTAGATTTAATAGTCGAATTCGTCAACCTGGGTGAACTTTCAGAATATTTCAAGACTATCCTGTTCATTTATTGGCGTATTTTTGTTGTCGGTATGAATAAAGACATTTATGACACGACCTTTGCACAATGATATGCGAAAATCAACAATAAGTAAACTCCAACAATACTGATTTCGAAATTTCTGTCTTCACTTACGTCAATAAAAGTTGTAGGTATCGCTTTTTTACTCTGCAATCATCTCTACGCACAGATCAAAGTGATAAAGATTCTATGAATTGTTTGACTTCTTATCAGAACGAAGTAAACAGGAACCTGCCGCTGTCAACAAATGTAAGGCGCCAGTTTGACACGCTTATCAAGTTTTACTCGTTTCAATATATCTGAGGTAATTGCAGGTAGGTCAAATTTGCGAAATTTTCAGTGAGACGTCGGTGGGGGAATTATTTGTGGATTTTTTTAGAGAAAACAGATGAACATTCACGAAGGCGTAGAAGGCCATATAATTTCTTAAAAACATTTTCAATAATTATACCTACTTTGAAGACGCAGTTTTATAATGTCGAAATTTCATGAAATTCCGAGTTTGAAGTCATAAAATGATGAAATTCTAGTTTGAAATTGAATATTTATTTCATAAAATTATATGATATTCGAAAAAAAAAACACACCTCTTGGAACAAGTTGTTCGAAGGATGCTAATAAATAGTATAGGAAACGGCGTTAATTTTGATTAGACATCAAAATGTGAGCTCGGTCGGTGTTTTAAACGGTTTTAATTTCAGAGCCCGCTTTACAACATACCGCCAACTTGATCTGGAACCAGTGGTGTGGTAAAGAAAACATACTAGGGGGACAAAATAGGCTCGAAATTCTTTCAGATTGAAATTAGGATTGACTATCAATGAATATGAAGTAGTTTCTTCGTGAGGGCAGTCTGTTGTGGTCTTAAAGAAAACTTTATTTTATCTAGCTTTCGAAAACTTTTATTTCCTTCTTCAGAAGGTGAGTTCGGATTGGTTCTAAGGAGTTGGAGCGGAGTGAGAGTGGAGCTAAAGTGGATAAAGACAGGTGGAAAATTTTGAAGCACCGCGGTTTTCTGTGTCCGAAGTTCCCGAACGACTTTTTTGATAATAAAGAGAACCTGTATATCAAAGTGTATATCTACTAACACAATTGTTCACCTATTTTCAAATAATGATTTATCGGTGCTTCGACTTGACCTCGCTCGAACTGCATCACATTTTTAGGTTAAAACCAGAGACCCAGAGAGAAAAAGAGCTGCTCTAGCTTGTGCCCTCATAGGTCGAGGTGGTACTTTTGGAGTCACTTCTATCCACTCCCGTCACAAAACCCGAACGCTGAAATTCGCACTCCTTGGACGCTTTTCATTATACCCGAACGCATATGGTGCTTACCGAGTGAATAGAGTCAAAAGAGTGAGCAAGCCGAACTCAGCTAGAATACCTACATTTTTAAACTTAATAGAGATAAATCCAAATTTTATAGTAATGCTGATTCACCTAATAATATATAACAACAACAACTTGATTTTTGTTTAAATGACATAACTATACTTCAAATTCTGTATCACTGTCAGTCCAATATTTATATTTTATACACTTCCTTTTTTGATATTTTTGATGCGATCTATTTTTCACTCACCTAATGTAAGTAGATTCATTAATCATTCATTAATTAATCAATCAATCAATCAATTAACCTTTTTCGTTTGTTGTTTTTTGTTTTTTGTTTTTTTAGTTATCCTGAAGAAGGAAATAAAAGTTTCCGAAAGCTAGATAAAATAAAACAGAGTTTTCTTTGAGACCACAACAGACTGCAACCTCACTGCAAAATCACAGATCTTTGATGGAGAAATTTAACTCATTTATTGATGATTTTCCTACCGCACTTGACTCCCTAGTCTCAAGTTCATTCATGCGTCTGAAAATGCCGTATTCACACCAACCGCTTCTTCATTACAAAATCCCAAAACTCTCGAGCGACACTTCAGATATGAAACCGAAGGAATAAAAGAAAGAAAATCAATACACCTCTTATGCTCATTTCGCATAGTTATGCATATCTTCCGGCAATTCCGGTATAAGGGAAGCCTATTATTCCTCTTGCTTTGCATTCCAGCCCTCATTATTTTGTTTATTGAAGCGTTTTCGAGCGATACGTGGCTTTGTACTCGACGAAAAAAGAACTGTGGAACCCCGACAGCAATTTTGGCGAGAAAAGTTTCGGGAATTACAATCGATTACGCAGGACAGGTCTTGGAATTTTGGTGTCCACGAAGAAATACTGTTCAACCAAAACTTTAAAATGTATCCACGCCCAAAGGAGTTGTCAAAGAAAAACTGTTCAACTGATCCAATCTTCCACGAAAAAAACTATAAAATAGGTAATTCGTCGGCAAGTGTCCAACAGAAAACAGCCACTGCACCCTACGACCGTTGAAATTATATCTGTTTGATACTTGGCAAAGTTTTCTTCAAGAACAACTTTGCACTGATTTTTAAACACATAGCTAAATTTATTTTTCGAATAAAATGGGGAGTGCCTACATAACGATTTCATAGTACTTGCCAATCATCAACGAAGGCTAGGTCTACATACATTAATTCTCCGAAATGCTTTGAAATGAGTAATGAAGTAGTATACTAATATTTTTTCTTGTAATCTGAAATACGTTGTTTATGTAGTAAGTTCTTATGAAAAAATAGCCTCATTGCTTTTTGATCATGTTGATAACCAATTATCATAACAACAACAAGTAGCTATAGAATCCAGCAAAACACAAAAAATACACTTGAGCTGTTTTATCAAATATCTATTTTATAATTTCCTACCTCATAAAGTCTGATGTAAAATAATTTATATGGTTTGAGGGTTGATATTTTTAAACAATAATTCTTTTCATATATCTACTAGCGGTCCCGGCTTTTTTAATTGTATTAGTTTCTATATAATATTTTTGTCTCCATAATTTTTAGGTCGAGCATCGATGAGCCCAACTGATTTCGAATGCTAATTTGTCCATACACTTGTCAAAAAAAAAAATACCAAGGAAAAATGACCAAATACCATCGTAACTGCGCCACTGGTAGAAAATAAAAAAATGTACCTAAAATTATCACGTTGATAGACCTTGATTAGTGTAGTTTGATATTTTTTCCGTCAGGAGTTTTGGAGGAAAAAAATTGAATATAATTTTTTTTCATACTTTTGACACCTTGTATCTCAGAGGGGGAGCATTTCAGGACATACCTTAATAGGAAATTTTCATCTCGAAATGAGGTGAGGAGTCTGTCCCTATTAATATTTTTATTTTGACAGAACACATTTTGTTCGGTGATCGACAACACAGAACACATTTTGTTCTGTGACTTCACAGAACATGTACAGGAGGCTATTGATCGATATATTGGTAGGAATACTCAGAGTAATAAAAGACATAGAGATGCCCTGCCTATACCTACACAAATAGCTGTTTTGAAGTGAACATGAACTATTCTTTTCTATACAATTTGTGGGTGAAGGGGGTGGTGAAATCTTATGGACAGTTTATTTATATTTGGAGTATGAAAGACCATAATACAAACGAAGAATGACAATTTGATCCGAAAGAAATCAGCGGGCATACACGAAACTACCCGATTGAATATGGACTAAGACAAGGATGGAGATGGCATCTCAATGGTCTTTCATTACTCTGAGTTAGGAATGTATAGCTTTCTGAGTGAGCGTCACATGTTGATATCTCTATCTCTTTTGTAATAAACCTTTGAGGTGTAAAAAGCTCCCATCGTCTCACACCTTGCTTGCAAGAAGTTTCTCGGTCTAGACCATAGGCAAGCGAGAACCGAGTACTGCACTTTCTCCAGGATTAAAATGTTCAAATGTTAATAAACGGAACCGTAACAAACAATAATTTTGACACGGCTACTAAAGATATAAATATTTCGACAAACTACAGATAAATTTTATCCTATAACAATTTCATTTGGGCTCCTGAAAGAAAGTGTGAATATTATATGTTCATAGAAATAATTACTGTCATTTTTTTAATATCCAGTAAACGACAAACGGGTCTCCATAAGTCCTAGGAAAAAGTTGGGAGTGGGAGTACTTAGAGTCGAAATTAATTTTATTTAACAAATGCTTCACTATATTTTACATTTCAACAAATACATTTCTGCAGAAATGTTCCGGAAAATAATCAGATTCGGTGCTTTACCGTGTTTTTAGTCTGCTGAATCTGAAGTGGTAAACAAGTGCATGAATCACCTGCAATAGTGTACGTAGTAATTCATAGGTAACTTTGTATTTTTCTGCGAACTTTGGAAGTCTGGAAATAGATTAGGGAGGCGACACAGTGCATTAAGAGACAAGTTTGATTTGGGATTTACATAATATGAAATGAGTTCCCAAATCTTTCTCCAACTTCGAATACAGTTACCAAGATAAAGATTATCGTGAGGGGATATCAGAAACGGTTGTGGAGATATAGACTTCGTTAAATGAAAAAAGTTCCGTAAAAGGAACCAGCCGAATGGAAGAAAAAAAAAATGGATTTTTAAATTTTTTCGAAAATAATAAATTTTCGATTTCTCATTTTGTTATCGTCACAGCTGGAACAAAATGAGAAACATTTTTTCGAAAAAACTTTTTACAAGTCTTCTCGTGATGATACCACTTTTGTCGAACTTTATGAGTGAAATAATAAATAAATGAATATACTCATAATATAAATTATTCGGTTGAACTTAGATCAGTCCTAGGATAAGTAACAAATTTCACAACAAGGATGGAATCTTACTAACTTGTGGTCTTCCGGACATACGTTGTAAAAACTTGTTCCGATGCGTTCTATGATCGTTTATGGAACCTATTTTCCTCTGCCATTTGATACAATTTCAGTGAAAACCAGTTGACAAATTGTAAAATATCTCTTTTTTACCACGCTTATATCAACTTAAAAAAATATATGTATGTCCGATTGATTTAAAATTTGGCAGGTGTGCATTATTATGGTAACAATACATTACGAAATTTTTGTTAGAGGAGAAAACAAAATGGCGGCTCCAATATGGCGAACGAGTATTGTAATTATGATCCGATTCTATTCAAAATCAGTAACTGGGAGTTTTCGGGGGAGAAGATCATGATTCTTCTGCCAAAATTGGAAAATTCATGATGGGGGATCCAATATGGTGGACGAGTTTTGTAATCATTATCCGATTCTATTCAAAATTGGTGTCTGGAAGTTTTTGGAGGCAAGGATTATGATTCACTTGTCAAAATTGAAAAATTCACGATGGCGGCTTCAATATGGCGAACGAATTTTGTGTTATGGTCCAATTCGAATCAAAATTTGTATCTGGGGGTTTTCGAGGTCGGAGATTAAATATGTATATATTTTTGTTTTGGGTCGATAAACATCAGATTCAAAATTATTAATGGGACAACCTGTATATTTTGGCATTATCTCACTTCTGAAACGATTATTTTAAGAACTACAGGTACTTCAATATCCTTTGTTCCACGACGTTTCTTAATAAAATATGGATGATTATTATAATTTTTGATTGTATCAATCATCACAAAAAATATATAAGTCTGCCCCAATATACAGGGTGACCTTAAACTTAAATAATTTGGACTCACTAACAACATGGATTATGAGAGTGCAAACTATTTTGCTTTACCGACATTTTGAATACATTTATTCATACGTTTTACTTGAACTAATCAAAACTGAAAGTTCAAATGGAAAAAATCTAAATATTCATGAAAAACTTGTGAACTATCCGAAACAAAGCTTCCAAAACCATACATTTCCCATACATAAACGCTTCCCTTCAAAAGGACCTCATTACTTATATCTAAATAGATCAGTGTTACGTAACATGGTGTAATCTAATTTAGTTTCCTCGTAAAATTCCGATACACGCTACTGCGTGCCTCACATCACGAAAAATATCAAGATTTTGTGAAAATTTGAGAAGCGAGTGAAACTGATTCACCTTGGAATTGAGATGGTGGATGTCCATGAGAAATATGGAGTCGAAATGTTTGTTTAATTTCAAGTGTATACAGTAAACCCTCTATTTTTGGACACCTCTTGTAATAGACAATAATCACATGTCCGGAGTGCTGCAAAGACAATTTGTGTATATTTTTTCTTTAAAAATTACCTCCATGTACGGATACCTTTTCCAACTTTCAACAAAAGAATTTGTAACCTACCTAATTGTACGGACACCTGTAAAAGGTCAAGTATAAAAATTTGTCTGGTTGAATGGTTTCTGGTTTCAAGCCTAAGATTGGGTTTTTCAACTAATCCTCATTATGATAGGCAAGATGATTATGAAAATATCAAAAATGGTATTGCTTCTTAATGAAAGACAAATAATTCGGTCAGTCTATTCAATTTTATTTGAGTTTTCGATTTTTTATATGGTGTTTCTACACCTCCTCTTCTTCTGTACCGTCCTCTTCTTCTGAAGATGTGTGACGTCAGTGCGAGAGTGATTCTGATTGGTCACTTTCGGCCATGTCTGTGCCATCCCAAACTTCAACCAATCACATTACAAAAAGACGCTGAGGAGCGTTTGAATTTACACATATTGAAATCACGTTTTCGAAATTGAATAATAAATCAATTTTTCAAAATTTAGGGCGCACAAATCGTTAGGACTATTTTATAAAGTGCCTTCCATAACGTTATGTGAAAAAAAGTGCATATTTCAAGATGCTGGAAATGCCCATTACATATGAGTGTCGAGTTTCAGTTTGGAAGTCCGCCTCGACATCACGAAGTGAAAGCATGAAAAAGTAGGCAGGTTCCTAATTGGTGTGGTTCCCGTGCCTGGTTCCCACGAACCATACACCCACACGACACGTGCTTACTCTTATCTTTATCTTCGCCGTCCATCTCGATAATTCTCTTTTTTCATTTTCGAAATGAATTGTTTACCGTGTGGCATGGCCAACTCTGTTTTTGCGCGGAACACATAAAGCCATCGACTTGAGGGACGATGGTCAAAACGCCCTTTGTCCTGTGGGGTAATTTGTTTGATTCGAAAGCTGGTCGGCAGAAGTGGTGTGATTGTGGTTCGAATTGTTACGCTTATGTAAAAAGCCCAATAATGAACAATGAAACCTAATTAAGGGATGGGTTATAATGAGCTCAAAAACCACCATTTCTTTGCTACTTTAGCTCACTTGCTTTCCATGCTACACAACTAAAGCTTTCTATTCCTGATTCCCATTTTACAAGTCTAATAAAATGGAACAAACAACAAAACGTAGAAATTTGAAGTAATTTGAGGTAAAATGTCAAGCAGGTTTTGTTGCTGAAACTCTTGATGAGTTTGGTGAACACGAAACATATGGACGTTAACATTTTATGATAATTTGGTTACAATCGCCCTTCTGTCTTATTTCATTTAGATATAGCATGTTCCAAATGAAATCGGCACTTATTCAGCATTTTTTTATTTGTAATTGAGTCATAGGCCTGAATTTTGAGAATTCAGTTGGTACAGTTACTAATGTTCATGATGGGATATTACTAATTGAAAGCTGCGTTACAGCATTCGCATCGCTACGAGAACAAGTATTCATCTAAAACGTGGATGGTTAGTTCAAATAACTATCTGCTATCATTCCGGCACAATCGTTGACAATTGTTTTAGTGATGATAAATTTATTTGAAATATATTCTTCAATATAGCCCTCAGCTACTATTATAGATTCACATTTCTAAGATTATGTTACTCTTGATTATTGTATACATAACGTATGAAACGTGTAGATCATTGAAAATCAACTCAGTATTTGTGATTTGCGTTATAAGTAAAAGTAAGTGAAAATTAAAGTCCACATATTAAAAATTGGTTGTCTGTAAAGTCAGTTTACGGACGATAATTTTAAGTGATAACGTCATAACAAAATATGGATGAAAAATGATTTTATGAATTGATTGAATTATTATCACTGAATTATAATACAAAGAAGGAGTCCATTGAAAATTACAATTTTTTCGGTAAATTACGATGAAATTGATATAAATCAAATTCATGAAACTGATGCTTTTCAAAAGCTCGCCAAAACCTGATTGATAAAATAATATATTCCCTTGCACTGCGTTAACTCTTCATTAAAACATAAATATTCGTTAAACTCTGGTTAAAAACATTAAATTTTAATTTTCAAATATTATTTACAGTTTTTGCAAATTTAATTTAAATAATTTGTTTAAGTATATTCACAAAAAATTAGTAACAGAAAAAATTTGACGAAATTTGACAAATAAATAAAAAAGCCTGCCTTAACCTGATATTATAGAAGATTTTCTCGCACGATGGTTGGCCGGTTCAACTTGTCATTTTTGACACATTGTTATTACATGTGTGAGGTTAAACATTAATTTTCAATCTTAAATTAATAGCTACGCACGATCTTTTTTTCATTGAAAGCATTTGACTTTTTATACGATCGTTAATATGCGAGTCATAATAATTTTTTAGTCAAAATTGTAACATAACCTACTGCACTGACCTACCGATGCTACTTTTTTAATGATCAATGAGATTATTATGCGATTTATAATAATCAAGTTACATTCAAAGTTTTATCGTGTATGATGTGAAAATAAAATCAACAAGTTTGGTTATGTCACGTAAATGTCATTTTAGCGTGCCATTTGGTATCTAGGGTATTATAAAGTAACGGCCTCGGTAGTAACTTTTTTTCCGTTAAATTTTCGGAATGTGCGGTTCCCAATCTTACGGTATAATTATTATTATCAGTACGAACAAGAGTGAAAGATATATCAGAATAATGGAGAAGTTATCATCTGCAACAACTAGCTCAATAGTTGATAAATTAATTCGATGGGTTGTCATTGTCGATACTCGAAACTAATTGGACTCGGTGTAGGCTAATGTTTTCTATTGATGGATCGACAGAGAGTAAACTATGCTGGGGATGTTAGCAATGATGGATGACCCCGTTCATATGTGGATATATTCAAGCATTGGTTATTTGTAGTGAGAAAGCGGATTTATATGTACGTCGGCACTATACTCATGTCTCTCTACTGGAGTCCCGTAAATATTTCAGTTCTGATTCGTTTAACGAAACTTAAAGTAAAGTTCATATATTTTATTTTGTATATATTTCTGCTCCTGATGTGACAGAGATTTTATTTTGTATATATTTCTGGTCCTGTGACAGTCATATTCAGCATTGAGGTATCTAAATATATATTTTTGAGGTTGAGGAGTCGATTAAGACGCTTTGCGAAAATCAAGCCCGTACCTGCCCATACAACACCTAGACATTCAATAGATGTTCGATGGATATCCATTCATTATATTATGGATATCCCATGGACGTCCAGTTTTAACCAAAGGATATCTTATGGACTTCCGATGAACGTTCTCAGGCCACCAACCTGGACGTCCGTAAGACATCCATTGCAGACGTACATGAGATATCCATTACGAACGTTCATAAGAAATCGTTCATGGACGTCCATGAAATATATATCATGGGAGTCCAAAATATATCCCTCATGGACGTCCTTATCGAACAATTGACAGAAGTGATAAGTAAATGAAAACCTGAAATTCACAATTTCAAAGCTAGTATGAAATTTTTTTGAAGCAAGAAAATAACATTTATAATTTTGCACAAGAAAACATTGAGTTTGAATGCAATGATAATTCTATGATAGATTGGAGTCTAGAGACCAAATGAAACACACAAAAAATATCTGAATGAACATATACTCATGAGTAAAAAACAAAGATAATTTAATATAAAATATGCATTCTTTGGTAGGTATCTTCCTTTTGAAAGAAAGACAATATCATAGTAGGAACAAGATTCTAGATCGGCTTCCTCTGGAGACGAGATATATCTCTACCTCTCATTTGGTCTCCTCAACCAAGCCTTATTAGCTTTGTTGGAATATTTTCTATCATCTGATATTGTGTTGACTTTGGCAGTTTCTAGAATTATAAAAAAATAATTATATAACATTCAATAATATAATAATATTCCTTACCAAGCAAATATGTTCTGCTACCTTCAATCTCCCTTTTGCTCCTTGTCAACTGAACTACAAAGCAAAACCATTCGTGATTATTGATGAGAAGCAACCTTTTGTAAAATCATATGATATATGATGATATATGTCCGGTCAAAATTCAAATGATGAATACCCACAGCAGCCTTGAACTGGCCTGTTCCAGACAGATATACAATCTGGCAGCACTCCCAATGATTCTTTGGAGTCTATAGAAACATCTTGAAAAGCCACAAGATCATAAATGTTTGATAGAGTAGTTCTATTAGCATCTATTTTGAAATTTCGTACTTCATCGAGTATCTATTGGGTCCACTTCCGATATTTACTCACAATTTTCTCCAGCTCTTCTTCGTTTTTTGAAAATTGTATTGAGTACACGTTCGTTTGCATATTTTATCTTCCTATAAAAATAGAAATTATTGAAGAAATATTGAATATGTGCTAGAAAATTTTTTGATTTTTAGGTTAGAACTTTTTCACATGTATAGTTTAAATAACTTTTTTTGAAATCACAGCGAATATGTACTGATTAGTTTTTCCGAAAACAATCTTACCCCATTTCAAATGAAAAATCTAAACAAAAGAACTTAAAACTCAAATACTACAATAAATGTATTGGACGCCCATAGGATATCGTGTGTTGTGTGGGTGAGGTGGATAATTACGCCCCCCCCCTCATGACTGCGTTTGTGTGAATGAAGTTCAACTTTACAGAACATTTATGAAAACTTCATAATAAATAATTTGCAGAAAAACTTTTAAAAATGTTAAGGTCCACGACAGAAGTTCTTAATTGGCTTGTATTTGCCTGAGGTTAGTCCCTTGCTCCTGTTGTTCATATATCCAACCTTCCACCAGAAAACTGTTTTCTTCCTTTCAAAATTTGGTAAAGAAAGTAAATTCTTCAACTTTGACTTCCTTATCATTAAAACTATTTTTCTTCGGTAATTCCCTGAGATATTGCAAGGTCTGAGGAACTGAGGTACTAGGAAATAAGGAACTCACATCATCAAAGGTATCTAAAATTCCACCTTCTTGCGGATTTCAATATTGAATGAACTTAAAGAAGTTTTATGTACTGAAACTTGGTTCCGCGATAGGTAAGCTTTCAAATTGCTTGGTAAACCATTTTGCT
Organism: Chrysolina haemoptera; assembly: GCA_958298965.1. Classification (NCBI taxonomy): domain Eukaryota; kingdom Metazoa; phylum Arthropoda; class Insecta; order Coleoptera; family Chrysomelidae; genus Chrysolina; species Chrysolina haemoptera. Next base: position 28,119,482 of record OY282591.1, on the reverse strand, counting down.
ATTTGGTACGAGGGCACCCAATAGCTGATACGATAGAGCGCATTGATTATTCTGGTTTATGGATTATTGGGTGGCAATAAAGTTTTGACACTGTTGGGTTGGAAACTGGTAATCTCCTTTTCAAGGGTAAGTATATTGTTCAATGAGGATACACAATATGTTTCCTTGTGAAGCAGATCGCTCGAACTGGCGGTCAACTGGTGCATGTAGCGTTCTACCGCAGACCGCAGGGCGAGCGCGGTAGTTTGCTGCAAGGAACGACTGACGCGTTTTCCGCACCGCCACCGCGTCCGCCACCACGACCGCTACCGCTCTGGTCTGCGCTCCGCTTAAATCTATGGATACAAATTTTTTCACTTCGCTTATAATTATTTCGACAGAAACTTTTCTTTCACTGTATTTGGCTATAGGAATTACTTCATTGAGGTTGATTCAATAGATTACAAAATTGAAACACTTTCAACAAATTTTAATGAGTACAGTCATTTTGATCCATTGCATAGTCATCCGGTCCCTTTCATTGACGACAGTGTCCACTAAGTCCACTGATATAGGTATATAAATATGTTCCATAACAAATTTCTATAAAAGGACAATGGAATGCACAAGATCATTTAAAATGGTTTAATTGAGAGGTGATAAATTTTTTCCATTAGTAATTAAGAATGTCATAGCAGGAGACGTTGTTCCTTTGATTGAACTCGCCGAAACTTGTATTGGTTTGTTGATAATTATAATAGAAGTGATAAATTCGTCGAGAACTAACGGTCGTATCGAAGATTGATCGAAATGGGTTCGAGAAACAATTTCTATCAAAATACTATCCGAAAATTATGTGTCTGAAGAGTAGGCGTCTGCGCGGGAAAGTTTCGGAACCAGAGCCAATAAATGTGAAGGATATATCAGAATGAGCTGAGGAAACGATTGATCGAGTAGTGATTGAATATGTCTTTACATGTGAGGCTTTGTTGTGAAGACAGAATATTCAGGAAACTAAAGAAATCGTAACACAGGATGTACCATAAGCTGACTTATGAACTTATTCCCAACTCATTCTATCAGAATAGAATTTATAAGTGTAGTTTTTGGATATTTTAACCTTCCACAGTCTGATAATAAGACACGGGTCTCCTAGCTACTAAATAGCAAAATGGATCACCAAGAAATTTGAAAACTTACCTATTGTGGAACAATGTTTCGGTATCAAAAACTCCTTAGAGTTCATACAACATACAAACAACATCGATCTGCAAGAAGCTGAAATTTTTGTTTGTATCAATATCAGTTTCTTATTTTCGAGTGTCCCAATTCCACAGACCTTGCAAAACCTCAGGAAATTAATAAAGAAGAATAATTTCAATGATAACGAAATTGAAGAATTGTTTTCTCTCACTAATTTGTGCATGAAACAAAACCGTTTTCATGTAGAAATTTGCTTTTGTGGACAACAGGAGGGAACAGCTATGGGTAATCCCTTATCCGGCTATCTGGCTAACCTTTTTAGCAGCAAGTTCAAATCGGAAGCCAAAGAAATGTCAAAGTGTTTCCTTTGAATATGGCTAGGGTGTGTGGATGATGATATTACAATATTTGATAATGAAAACTCGAATATTGAGGACTTTGTTTCTGTTTTAATTAAAATATTTCTTCAAACCCCTATTTTTAATACATCGTCACGTGTTTCAATCACAAAGTGATCAACTTCAAAAGGAAGATTAAACTAAATTTACATACAGAATTGTCCTTATTTATACCCATTAAGTAGATATATCTGCTAGATACCTGCGTCTTTTTTGTTTCAAATTTAAGACGAAGAAGATAATCACTTGATGATTTCCATTAATAAAATTCACATGTGAGTCAGAAAATGAGAAACAACTTCCATTCCTGGTCGTTTTGGTGATGAGGAAAGCTGGAATACGATGTATTGGAAAGAAATCAGCACTCACAGGAATATGCCTGACAGCTCACATCACTGAGGACAACACGAACGTGCTGGTTTGAATTTTCTTGTGCATCTGTCGGTTACTCTTACCCAGGAGAGGTTTGACAAAGAAATGGCGACAATACAAGAAATAGTAATTAGTATTGGTTTCTCGAGGGGTATTATATAGATAATATGATGAAGAAGAAAAAGTTTATGTTAAGAATGAACAAAATCTCGACTTTCAGAAATGGTAAAAACCAAGATAAATGTATAGACAGTCAGATAATCACAGATTTCACTGCGATTTTAACAACTGAAAATTATCTCAGTGTTTAGCTTTCTGCACAAGGAAAATTAATTTTCAATATGCCGTGCACACGTCCGATCACTGAATTTTCATTTTTTGAGCCAACACAATGACAAAATTTTCAGTGGTTGAAATCCCACCAGAAAGAAAATGAGTCGGCAAAATCTGTCATTGTCTGACGGTCTAATATCTCAGAACTTTGAAAAGACTTCCAAACAACTAGGAATGAGGGTAGTATTTAAAACAAGTCAGACACTACAGAGCCAAGCCAAAGGAGAATTCAGGAAGTCAGGAATCTAAGAAATTGAATGTAAGGACCACGATACAAAATATTATGGACAGACTAAAAGATCTATTAAAAAAAGGTGTAAGGAACACTTAGCACATCTAAAATACGGTAGAATGGAAAAATCAGCAGTCGCTCAACATGTTTTGCAACAAAACCGTTCCATAGACTTCAGTTCTTTGAGATTAGCTGGACAAGTTGAAACCAACGAGCATCTAGATGCCTATGAAAGCTCAAAAAAAATTTAACACTATATGAATTATGAATGATGATGGTGCGAACCAATACCCAATGGTTTACTATATGTATATCTTGTTGAGATAATTATTGTTTATTATCGCATGATATCATATAGTTCATTTCCATTTAACTTCTACTTTGGTGTTATATAGATCACGAAAATCAATTCGCATAAATTTTTCTCGTGTAGAAGTGTAGAAGTCACCTCAAAGAAATGGGCAAGTCAGAGAGTGATAGTAGCCGATACTGCAAGAATTTTGCTAAAAGAGCAGAATATTTGCATGGTGAATGGCTGGCGCTTTATTCTTTGCAGAGGCCCTCTTTACAAGGCTTTCCATTGAAAAAACTCATTTTGAGGTTTTCAAAAATCTCCGAATAGTTCCTTCATCAGTTCCTTGGAGGTAAGTATTACGGTCACGTTTATACCATCTCTTGGTAAGCGAACTAATGACTTTATATTAGCTTAGTTTGGTACCGAAAATTGTTGCGTACCAGACCAAAATAGTTAGATGACCAAGATGGTGTGAACATCTATGCCAATGAGCCATGACTTTTCAGCAAGATGCACAATTTGGTTTGAATCCTCAGTAACCAGTAAGTCTGTGTTCTAAATGTACTAAAACTGTCCTAATATCCATTATTCTAGCAACATAGCCTCGAATAGTAATGTTTCCAATTTTCACTTAATAATATCTAATTCGGATTGCCATTAATGTCTTTATTACATGAAATGTGGGTTAGTAGTGCTGCGAACCTTTTTATAAGTTGATGTTAAGTTTTCTAAATGATTATAAAACAAACCAAATGAGTGCCAAAGTGTTTACTCATTGAACTTATTCCATTGTCCAAATTTGGTATGGTCAACATGGTGAGATGTTGTCGCTAGCCGAAAATGTTACGACTTTTCGCAACACTCGCTTTATAGACAAAAAGCTGTGAATGTATCTATCTATCTGAAATTGAAAAAATACTGATGTCCAATTGTAGATCATCTTCGATTCATTGAATTACAAAAGATATAAATCAAATTTTGTAATCATGGATATCCATCAAGTATCGGTGAAATCAATCAAGATAAAATATTCGTTAATTTCTATAATTAGAGTCTCATATTGAGTAACTTAATCAATGCACATGTATTGATGATTATTATCTGAAAATCGAACTAGTCAACGAATACAGAATGTGAAAAATAGACGAAAGTTCTATTCTTAGTGAACAGTCTCCTATAATTCAGTCTTAAAAGCTCTCGCATAATTGTGAGAAAAACATGCTCGGTATCTTCATCAACTCCCATGACATTTCATACTGGGATATCTTCTGCTTTGTAGAGAATGCATTTTCAAGGAATGAAAAAGCTATACATCAACTTTTTCTTGAGCTATAAAGCGCTAACTCAACATGCATATTCAACATGACTTGTTTACAATGGTCACTTGCAGCAAGTAGTGGAGACCATAATACTTAATCTACTATATGTAATAATAAGTATCCATTCGCTCGAAGTGCAGTGAATGCATGTTCGCTTGTTTGTACTTTTGTTAGGATACCTACGCCATAGTCCTTAGATCTGATTCAATTCCATGTTTGTTGTGAAATGTTCTGCTTGTCTCGGTTTAGGATTACACTGTTAGAGTAAACGTATTGCCAGAAATTCGTTTGTCATTCTTATTGGAACAATGGAAAATGCACAGATGCATATTAATTTCAATGAAACAAGCGCGATTTCTTCATACAGGGTGGCTATTTTTACAATGCTCACGGTTGAAGATCCGAAATATTGTTATGCCTCTATCTCGAAGTTACACGAGGACAGAAACCACTGGGGTTCAGGTAATCATCATTGATATTTTTGTGGCCCTTTCATGGTCCGTATCGCTTGTTGCGAAGTGTTTTGTTATGTTCTGATATCTGAGGGCAAAACTTGGAATTATTTTGGAAGACCGTTTATAGTATATGCGAAGTCAGTTGAGACACAATGAAAACTGAAGTTTATGAAGGTTTGGTTTGTAACCTTTCACGATCTGAAAATGAAAATGTTAATCCAAAGAAATCTCTACAGGTGTAAAAGGGCAAATTAATTAATTTGCCCGATAAGTTTCTTGAATGAAATAAATTTTTGTCAGTAACGTATCCTACACTGAATTTGCCTATCTGAAAAAATGAGATCAAATTAACAAAAAATACTTCTCTTTTTCGAAAAATGTTGGCGTTTCGGAGACTGTATCTGCCTCCGTTATCAAAACTTGCTGGAAACTCGCTGAAAACTGTATTTGAATTGCGGTTTGGAAGTAATAAGATCTTTCTTTGACAGAGTCAAATGAAATCTGACATGCATTCTTTTGATTAACATTTGCTATCTGGATACATAGGGTGTTCGGTATCAATCAATCTCCATTCTATCAGTTCTCATTTCATCTCTGAAGAAAGATAACCAGGTGCGGTCCATTTCGATGGAATTTGTTGAAAAGCAGTTGTTTGATAAAAGAATGCACGCAGTTTCCTTTAACTTTCTTTTTTATTGATTTGATTCTGTCAATAAAATTTTGTCAGTATTCTATTTCATCATATGATCGCCATCAGATGTTAGAATATGTTCGGATATTTTCGAATCTGTTATTTTTCGATTTCTGATGTAACTTTTATGTTCTTCCTGGCGCACAATCAATGGTCTTGATGTTTCACCTATATAACTTTCACCACACGAACAAGGTATGTTGTAAACACAATTTTTTGAACATTCGTCAATGTTTTTGGGTTTCGTATGTGTGAGTATTGATCTCATTGTATTGGTTATTTTAAATGTTGTTCTTACATCATGCCTGTGGCCAATCCGGTTTATCTTTTCAGAGAGTCAAAAGACATAAGGTATAATGTTGGTTGTTGGATGTGTATGGGGATGTCGGACTTCTGTGTGTTGTGTTGTTCGATTTTTTTCATATTCAGATTGTGGAAGGTTACAAACCCAAAAAACCATGTCAAGAATCGAATTTACTTCACAAAATCAAACTTTCAATCAATATTTGTATGATTCTGTACATATTCAATGACCCTGTGTTTTCCTCTTTCACTCCGAAGTAAATTAATGAAGCCTTTTGTAAAATCATTGAATGCCAACGTGACTCAACTGATGATTTCGTACAGACTATAATAATAATAGTCGTTGCCAACCGATGTCCGTTACATTTAATTCAATACCTGTCGTGATATGCACTGGTTTATATTTTTTCCTTGGTCATTGTATACACAATAGGTTTTACGGAGAAGATATGAAAAATATGCACTGGTTTATATTTTTCATATCTTCTCCGTAAAACCTATTGTGTATACAATGACCAAGGGAAAAGCACATGCTATTTTCTCCAAACTATCCTCACGTTAATGTCTTGATAAAGAAATTAAAAAATTTTGAAAGCTTGACTATTTAACACCAGAGTGTTACTTCATCTTACTCATCAGGTTGAGATTATCTTAATTTAAAGAGTTTTTTTCAACTAGTCCAGTCAAGAGACTACCTTCTCTATATATATATAAAATTTGATTCGTTATCGTAATGATTTATGTCATTGTCATATGCTGTGAAAAAAAAACGGGTACTTTGAAACTGCAAATTGAAATTTATTATTTGGCGGCGGCGCGCGGCGGCATCGGAATAGTTAGCCCCCGGCGTATGTGAGTATAAATCTGGCACTGATCACATGAACCTAATTTGAAGGCTTTTCTCTTATCAATCTTTTATGGATGATTTGGCATCAACATCTGGTTTGTTATTGTGAATGATTTTCAAGTGATTACTGGTATTAAAAACTGATATCATGATACAAAATGAGTGAAGTTTGAGAATTCACTTGCAATTTTCAGATCCTCGAAAAACTTTAACATTCTTTTTCAAGAATTTGCAGGAATATTGTAAATAATCCAAACCAACATATATTCTCCAGAGTTTGTCGTATCGCCATTACCATTGTTGGAATTTCTCTTCCATGGATTTCGTGATGATAAACCGCTATATACATCTGACCATCAAATTAACCGAATTGTTAAAATGTATAGAAATAATGATTAATATTGAAATGACCAACTTTCGGATAATTTAGTCTTTGACACATTTCTTAATCTCTCTACAGAACACCTATTTGTTTCAGTCATAGATGATAAATATTTACCGGAGAGTTAAAATCAGTTGAACTTCAGTATTTCGTTTTCAAATAATCTATAACACACGTTAAATACTAATCTTCATGTAAATCTCTAATACCTACAATTAACCAAAAATAAAAGTACTAAATCCCAACATAATTATATACCATTTGTTGACAATGATAGAATACATTTGTAAGTATGTGAAACAATCGAGAGGCGATGAAATTCTATTTTAGTGCCACATATATCTCGGGATACCTAAAATCCCACCTATAACACAGACCTCCGAGGATAGCTTACGGGCCGAGCTGATAATATCGAACGGCAGTGTCTAAAAGTAGTTGTAACGTGGTGTTTGTTTGGAAAGCTACGAAGATATAAGATAAAACAAATCATACACTCGCCAACCACAGTCACTAACTTATTGTCCACTTTACTGAACTATCTGATTATACACGATAAACTGATCTGGGATGAGTGTGAGACAGTAGATTTATATCACACATCAGGTCACTCTTTAGTTAACTGCAGTCGAAAGAACCTAATGAATGTGCACCATGAACGTTTTGTAGTTTGAAAATGTCAACATCTACGCCTATATATATGATTTAATAATAATAATAATATTTATTGAATCCTTTACGATCATACAAAAGATGATGATGATACAAAGAGAAGGCAGGTTGAGCAAGACCTCTAAGGCGGCTGTTGGGGTGGTTCTCCTTTTCCCGGTGGCACTCAGACATGCTGGACTTTTTGCAGTCCTTCGAGCCGTCGAACCATTCCTACCTGCCACCATACCACCGAACTATACGTTATCATGGGTCATCCTTGAGGGTTCACTGCCAGCTGTACACCACTTAACGATTATATTTAGGGCTGACAGTGTAAGCTCCGAGACTGTCCTTGCGAATTTGCCTTTTGCAATAATCGCGTCAGCCAATAGAATCGAAACTACAGTGAAAATATAGCTTGTCGCTGTATTTTCACGGTGATAAACCTGCTTAGTTTTTATTCAACTATCTGTCAAGTGAAAATAATGATTTAAATTATAAACGTCAATTTTATGTGTTTTGACTAGTTATCTTTATTTATCAATATGAGCGATCGTTGGGGACAAATGTCCATTGGTATCATAGATGAGGCCGTGAAAAAAAGTATTCCGATGAATACGGCTAGAAGTAAAGCATCAATTACCAGGTGACACGATTTTTATTTATTTCAAATCGATATATTGTCGTCCTAAATATAATTCTTGGTATGATTAAAAACCTATAACTTTTTGGAATATCAATTCATTGGCAATCCCAATGCAGCTTTGGGATTGCAATTCATCAATATTCCAAGAAATTATCGGTAATAATCATACCATTTATTATATTACCCCTGATAAGTACTGCGTTTAGAAGATTACTGTCTTGAAAAAATAGTACAATTTTGTCAGTTACTTTTCCTATCTAAAAAAATAAGTTCAAAATAACAAAATATTACTTCTCCTTTTTAAACTACGTTGACGTATTGGAGACCAAATCTGCCTTCGTTATCAAAACCTCTAAAACAATAATTTTTTTTTTCATTATCGAGTCAAATTGTTATTTATTTGACGACAGTAAAAAAAAAGTCTATCAAAAGTTTCGAATGGTTGACATTTGCTATCTTGATACAGGGGATGTCAATTACCATTCTGTTATTTCAAACTTCTTTTCTGTGTAACCATATGATTTCATTTTGATTAACATGTTTGATTTACATGTTGATTTACATGTTTTGGACTTTTTTCAGACTGTGCGAGGTTAAACACTCAAAAAACGATGTCAATAAAACCACAAAACCAAACATTCAATAAATATTCCTATTTTATTGGAATCATATTGTTGTTGATTGTTTATAAATGCTTTACAAATACCTACCGTACTTTTTTTAAGAATTCATATTATAACCACAAAATTGTATGTTTTTAAATTGATATCTTTTTTTATCAAACGGTAACCCTAGCGATGTACTTAAAAGAATAGAGTTTCTATGGTAATATTTAAAAAAAAAAATTACATACAGTTTGCGGAATATGTGATTAATTGATCATTTATCGTGGTACGCTGAATGCCTCTTAAGATATGTGAGTAGAAAAAGTAAATTAAGTTTTTAATTGACTCGGTTGTTACTCGATGGAAATCCATAGCACTTCTTAGACTGTTAGAAACGTGAGTTACTGAAACTTGATTTAACACGATAACATTTCAACAAATGCGATATTACATCGATACATGTTTTGCTACACTATAGTTTTTTCAAGCGATTAATACAATAACTGCTTGAAAAAGTAACAGTGTAGCTATACATGTCGCGATGTTCAGTTTCAGTAACTTGAGTATCTGAAAGTGCTTAGTGCTCGAAATTTCGGAGCACTTTTCAAGAGTGCTTAGAGCTTAGTGCTCGAAGCACTTTTTGTCAGTGCTCGGCACAGCTCTGTTATGAAGCGAACCTTTGTTGCTTCTTGAGACCGCAGGAGATCGCTGTTACCGTGATATGGCAGCCAGTTAAAGAAAAGCACACATTTTCATCATTTGTTGAGGAAATTTGCCTCAGTAATAACCATTCGTCGATAATCTGAAAAAATTGCATCACAATCTGTATATTTTCAACACGGCAAATGGTCTTCATAAACTGCGATCAAGACACGTGGGAGCTTATTTATAGGTATTATTTCAGATTAACCACAGGAAAAACCCGCCATTCATTCGTGTCATAAACGTTAAGCTCTCAATATTATTTTTCTCTCGAAAGTAGGGGAGACATTTAACTCAATTACCGTACTATAAATCAGTAGTTTGAGATAGTGTCAAAGATTGATATGGCTAAACAATGAATTGTAATTTTATCAATATGATGATTATCATGATTGGTTTGACGAAATAAATATTATTGGTATTATTGAAAACGCAAACAAAGTCCTCGAAGCTTATCAATGGGAACTCCTTAAATTTGGTTGCTAGCTGGTCGAACTAGGAAATTTAGACCATCGGAGATGATTACATAAGGCAAGGCAGGCTCAGAAAATAATTTTTTCTACAAACGTTGAAAAAGGTTCGCGCATTGACAACAATATGCGAAGTGACACTTTTTTTTTTTTTCATTTTCCTTCGTTACCATGACACCGTGCGATTAGTAACGGTTATATAAAAGCTGTATAAATGCTTGATAAGGTCATGAATAAAGCAGTTTTTAGAGCAAAGAAAAACTTCATGCGCGTACAAAAAATTATACTTTACGAACTTGTATCATAAATAGCTATTTTGGTTTTACAAATGAATGACTCCTAATTCATTATTCGCTAATAGAGTTAAATGAAAGTTAGACATCTTTGTTCCGCATGAGAAAAACAATTAATAATCTGGACCCCCACTCAGTTTGAAACAGAATTCCTTTTTGACGTTGAAAATAACTTCAATTAGGTAAGTTCTGTACACCCGAGAATATAAATATTTATTTCAGGACTAATAAGCCACAATTTGACAAAAAAAAAACAAATTCAGTCCATCCAGGCGGTACATTCGAATGAATTCTTTCCAATCCAGTCAGTGAATTCAATTCCATTGAACGGAATATTCATATCCGTTTCGCCGCCTGGGCACTTAATTTCCATCGCATCAGTCAGAAGTTCAGAGGAAGTCAGGTAATCACCTGATTCGGAATGGAAATCAATTTGCGAGCCATTCACATAGTCATAATGATGGATCGATGATGTTAACTTCGAAAAATCAGGAACAACTCATTCTCATTCAATATGTTTTCTCTTTATGCAATATGAAGCATCAGTCTATATAAGTTAAACTTGTTCTGATTTTCACGAATTTTTTATATGGTGTGTCACAAAGATCTGTTTTGGGCCCTTCTCTACTCATCATATACATGAATAATTTCTTCCATTCTATGTTATCTAATAAATGTGTCGCTTATGCTGATGACATAACTCTACTCAATACTGATTCCGATGTAGACTGTCTGCCATTACGTATGACGTTGTCTAACGAAACTGCACAAAACTGGTTCAGTGCCAACAATCTCAAGTTGAACCTTGATAAAACCCAAAATCTTGTTCTTTCCTCCAACAACGCAGGTGATGACAACAGTAGTAAAATTGTTGTTCTTATAAATGACAAATTTGACTTGATTAGGATTATGGGATTATACCAGTTGGGCCCTGTTTCCGGAGCCCCGATAAATCCGCACGCTAGTGCCATTTACCCAGATAGTCACTTCCCACGTCTGTTGGGTTAGTGATTACTGGGTCTAAGAGTCATGTGTCCTGAGCAGGTGGAGTGAACTAAGGATGATTTTTAGATTGGAGAGCAGCGTGTCCATCATTCCACCAAGGACCCCTATGATCAGAACCACCATTTTAAGAGACAGGTTGGGGTAGAGCTTGTGGAGCCTGGAGCCGAAAACTCTATGTCGAATATCGTTTTACTATAATGATCGAAGAGGACTACATCAGGCAGATTTGCCAGAGGGTGAAGAATGAGTAGTTCCAGTAGATTCTGCACTTCTGATTCTCCACAACGGATTCGATAGCCCTCCGAGCATAAGGCAACATCGATGTCTCATCTTTACCGAACGAGTGTCGTAGATTGGTATTGGTATTGGTAAGTACCCTTATTGTTACTGCCTAACTCATTAAGTTTGTCTAGGCATTCCCAAACCATCTTCGAGTTGATATTAGAGGAGCTCAATGCTTTGATGGCTGCTTGACTATTGGAGAGGATCACGATTTCCTTGTTCCGGTATTTCCTGTTGAGGTTGAACTGAATGAACTTTTCTATGGCGTGAATTTTCGCTTGAAAAATGCTGGGGAACAGGCCCATGGGTCCAAAATATTTGGTGCGAGGCCCAAAGACTCCTGCTTCAGTTTCCTCGGGAGTTTTGGACCCATCCGTGTACCACGTAATGGTATTCTTTCCCATTGCTCGAATGTATTCTATGTTCTCGCTTGGTATTTAGTTCCGTTCGAAAAAAATTCTCGAAACTAAATTACCTGGTAATTTCGTCGGTTGGGATATCGGCAAGGTGTGCACATTCGGTGAAGGTTGAGCCCCTTACATCTTTGTGTACGACTTGAGCTAACCTGAGGTTTGCTCCACAAACAGTTCTCCTCACCATGATATGGAGAGGAGTGAGGACCAGGATGACCTCTATTGCTGCTGTTGGAAGACATCATTGCTCCTGTTATACAAAGACATGAGACATGCTAGTCTTTGCCTTTCTACAAAGTTTTCTTTGTTGTGGCAAGTGGCGTAGATGGTAGTACAACACTCGAAGAGCCGTATTATGACTGTATATATAGGCTGAGACCAGTGAACCGCATAAGCTTGACACTGGGGTAAAGAAAATGCATTAAGTCTCAGAAACCTTACGACACGCTTTGCATCTAGTGTCCAGGACACCCATCGCGCTACCACGGTAAAACAGGGTGTTGAAGACACCATCCTGGAAGACCCTTATGAATCCTTCGGTCTCTAGCTTCAGCAGCCCACTTGACCTAAAAAAAAGTATAAGTCTTATTTTTGGATAAGTCAAGGTCTTCGATGTTCTTGAAGAAGAACCCATGCTTTATGCCCATGGCTTATCCTTGTGCAGCTGAAAGAGAACTCCAGTCGTCGTAGCTTCAATGTGAGTTTTTTGCTGAACGGGCTCCAACTCGGTGACAGAGTTTAAGTTAACCAGACAGAGTTCAAAGTTTGGAGTCTCCATTGCCCACTATTCTAATTCTTTGCTGCTATTTTTATATCAGTTCCATCTCCACAAACTTGTCATAACCCTTTCCTATTTTCTGTATTAGGTTTATCCTAGTCGGAAAGGCCCCTTCACGCACTCTCGAAAGCCCCCGTCTCAAAGAGACATCGTCATGGTTGACTGGCAGCAATCTGAAATAATACCCCGTGTCTCCATATCGATACCTAACCCTATAAAGAGCGGCACATTAGTTTCTCGATCAAGTGGTCCGTGAGCGAGATAAATCAGGGCCTAATGCGGAAGAGAATGGCCACATTTAACACTCGGTAACTACCCTTTGATTTCTTTCTCGTTCTTCCGAAGGTTTGTGTTTCACAACTTGTACCTATCGAGGAATGCTGTATCGTTTATTTGGTGGACGAGATGAAATATTGGATCCCACACGAAGGATAAAGAGGGAAAAAGAACTGTCGACAGTGGTGGTAGTTTGTTATTAATGGTGGTACAGCTAGCTGAATTTTTCAATTTCATAACTAGTACAGTAACCACAGACAAAGTGAAGAATGAACTTTGTACTTTGAAACTCGGCACATGACTTCTTGACATCATGTATTGTTAGAAAAAAATTGTTTTCTATAAAATTTCAGGCTCGCGCTAACCCGCCACTGCAATTTCCGGCATCGCTAAAAATTATAGTAGAAGGAAAAAAAAAGTGTTTAACGTTCCTGAAGACTTCTACTTCCTCATGCAAATATAACACGTGAGTATCTGAGTACCCAAAATGTGTTTTGTCCCACTTCACATAACCCTTCTACGATATTTACGATCTTTTGCACGAAAAAAATAGGGAATATAATATATAATGGCTATATACTTGGATCCCTCAGACTTCTTAACATCCTCTCATAGACGCGAAAGAACCACCAGCTTCTTACGGCGGGGCGGGCCAATTACCGCACAAATTATCCAAATCTCTTTTGATATTGAAAATTAAATTAATGGAATTCCTCCATGTGTAACGCCTCTGTCTGCTAACAAGACGTTGATAGCGCAGTGCCCCTCCATTATTAGAGCACCAAAGGTGTCCGCAATAATTGTGATTAAGGGTTCCACTATACCGCGGACTTTTCCTTCCCATAATGACATGCTTATTACAGTAATCTTGTGCTATTAGTCATGTGACTGCTTGTTAAATGAAATGGGTGGTCTGATTTCAACGCGAGCATTAATACATTTAAGTCGCTGCTCGGAAATTAACTCTTATTTATGGAGAAATGCAGGAAATTGGTTTTAAACGTTTATCTGTACACAACTTGCGGAACCTCGTTCATTTTCTCATCGAAGCACTTCCCAAGTGATAGTTCAACAATTTCAACGTTTCTCATGTATATTACATAGATTACGTTTCATAAAGGTTAGGAAATTGCCACCTTCGGAACTCCAAGGTCAAGATCTGACAGAATCGTACTATATGAGGTATTTTGTAATTGTCAGAGGTTCCAATAATATATTTTCTGCACTTCCGGGACTAAAGTGCCAACTTTGGTCCCGTATAACAATGATTAAAATGTATCTTTCAGTCCCTAGGGAGATAAAGTTGCATTTCAAATCCCTAGGGACATAACGTAAAAATCAAACATTACCGCAGCTACACTATTAATAACTAGGACAAAAATTGGGAAATATTCCATTATAAATCTTTATTGACTGAATTAAGATTGTATGTGATATTACCATTATTACAATTGATATTTGTATTTGATGAATGAATATTAGAGTGAAGTGAAGAGATGTCATGTTCTTGACGTGTCGGGTAATGCCAACATTGACTGAAATGACACTCAATTGTTGACACCGTTACTATGACGTTACCTACCGAGTAATCCAAGTACCATGTTAATATAACTCATCAAAATAATTAGTTGTATTATTATTAAAATTTATAATACTGGGAAGTGCAAAAAATAGCGTATATGCTGCAGGACTAAAGTGATATTTTATAGTTTATAGTTTTATTTATAACTTTACATAAAAAAGGGACTATCATTGTAGCAATTTTGTTCTTCGATGAGATAGTTTCTTCAATATAGCTCTCCGCTACCGGACGACTCTTCCATTTTCCATGTAATTTTAGTTTTTCAAAGGAAGCACCACCTTGAACAAGAAGCGTTAACGACGTTCGGCGTAGACAATGTCCGGTGTAACTTTTCAGGTTTTTCAAATCAAGGTATTTCGCTATGATAGAAGGAAAACTTTCTATAGTATTTTTACCTACAGGTAACTCAATTCATTTATTATTTCTGTAGTTTAAAAAAAAAAACCGTTGTTTATATCCTTTTGGTCGTAGTGCAATGTACTTCTCAACTAAGTTTAAGGCTCCTATTTCGCTTTCTTAAACAATGGTGAAAATTTATGTTTTGGTTTCTGAACTTCTGGTACCTTGATCAGTAAAACGGCTCCAGTCATCTTGACCATTTCATCACGTCTTAAGCCTCCAAATGCGCCCATTACCAGAACAACTTTATGTAGCAGAAAAGTATTATCTGGAGCTTTTTTTATGAAAAGTAATACTTGTCCAACTTCCAACACCATTAATTTTTTAGGAATGTATCCTTTTGAATTAACTTTCAGAAAGGCCATCAGCTGACTGAATGCTGATATATTAAAGTTTTTTTTAACAATCAATGTTGATTTCAGCTGTGACTATTCGCACTATATTTTTCGGAAGTATGCCATTAAGACAGTTTTATTTACGGTATTCATTGTTTTCATCTTTCCCGTTCAAAAAATGGTCATACTCCTTCTCGTATAAGTATTTGGATTTTACAGGCAGTAAATTTCCTAACGCTTCTTCAGCTTTGAGCGTCACATTCTGTGGGATCTCCATAATTATTATGAACACAACCGTTTTTAGTTTCCTTCACTAACAAGCTTGTCAATTCTCACAAAAATGCAGCGTCATTTTATTAAATAAACATTCCTTAGCAACCTCTCCAATGTTTCCATGGCAATTGCATAAAAGCTCACTTGTGCTCAGTTGCCAACCAGAACGCAGTAAATACTATGAGAAGAAATTAATGAAGTGAAGAACGTCGTTTAAGATAATATTTTCGTGAAAAATAAAATCTTGTATGCACCACGAGCGTTACTAGATCCTAACGCCCTCAGGCCAAAGGCCCTCGGGTGAATGCTACCCTCCGTGCATTAGGATCTATATAACGCACTTGGTACCTAAATAGCTATTCTGGAACTGACATATCAGAAGAACATACGGCAAGATCCGAGGACTCAAAGTCATTATTTGGTGGATTTTTAGGTGAAATTCCTCTAAGTGAGAAATATCTTTCGTAACATTTCATTCTCGAACCCATGCCTACGTGGATGAGAACACATAGTTTATACAATGTGAAGACGTAAAATTATAACGTCACTTACTGACGACACTAGTAAGGCCTTTTGGGACATCCCTAGAAAGTATCAATAATTGAATTGATGTCATGTCTCAGTCACATAATCTAGCTGTTTTAGTGTTGAACAAGCTTGCTAACAATAACGTTATTGGGCAGGTCGGATTTTACACTATTGTATCATATTCAACTGATTCTTATCATATGTAAGAATCGGATCGAAAATGAAACTACTACTTGACTGGTTACGACATGGGAAAAAAAAAGAACAGACCTGATTAGTATGCTGATCTGTAAATGACGCATTGTAACCATTAGTGTTGGGTTTTTATAGGAAAGTGAAAGAATACTAGTCATATTCATTTTTATTCATTTAATGGATTTCTACTGTGCCGTTATCACATAAAATCTACCATAAAATATTAATTATTGACCCGAAGTTCAACTCGCAGAATGACATGATGTATGTATACGTATGCACCATAATAATCTCATTATGAATTGGTTCCGTGAATACGACAGAAGATACATTTGAGTGTAATGTGCTTTGGCTACGCTGTACATTTTTATCGACTTGAATTTTTCATTTTATTACATTTCATTACCGATTATTTTTCATATATAGTTTCAACAGTTCTGTGGAAGTCCGACCAGTGAACGAAAAGCTTAACAAAATGGAATAAGGGCAACAAAAACTCTTATATCTACCAGTGATAGCATTAATATTCTTGAAAACACGACAAAGTTTCAGAAAAAGTTCTCATGACCTTTTTCGAAAGGGTTCGATGAAAATTCAGTATTGCCCTGAAAACATCTTTTCGTTTTGGGCAGTCTCATTATAAACAATTGATCTTATAGCGCCACAATATAAATAATTCAAATCTAACTATTGAAACTGTTTGGTAATATGTTATCCAGAAATGAGAAAAACACTATTAAATCTGACAAAGATTTATTGTTTTACAAGTATGACGATTTAGTTTATGAAGCGAGTACGACGGGTATTCACATATGGGATTAGTATTACCATAAACCATCCCATGGTTGCAGATGAAATGATGGATTAAGAGAGCAAATAAAAAATGTACATTATCTTAAAATTCTTTATAGTTGTAAACAGCTTTGTCATAAACTTGCGAGTGTTGTGAACATGAAAAAAAACATTCCTAATAAAAAATGAATAATTTGTAAATGTTGAAAAAAATATTGCGCCAAGGATAATGTAAAGTTATGAATTGATCATTCCCGACAGGATTTTCTCTTGATTTTCAGTTAATAAAGTAGGTGTTGAACTGAAAATACAATACAAATCAGTTACTTTCAAACACATTTTTATTTTATTCAAATCGACGACTGAATTTCATACAGCAAATTATATTTTTCTAAACCTACCACGAAGGTAGCACATCGTTTTAAATAAAACCAGCAAGTCTGAACCAACTGTATGTGGTTTGTTTCCCCTTTGAGGTGTCGCCTACTATTCTAAGAAATCATTTTGCAACAGTGTTCTTCTGTAATTACAAACGCGTCGTGAAAGGAAGGCTTGTGGCAAAATTTTTGAAATGATTCAGTGTACGAAATCTTCAAGAGATGAATCAGAGTAACTATGGTCCTAAAAATTTATTTTTACCATAGGAAGAAAGAATATTTCAGGGAAAAAGATTGCCAGGAGAAAATTGTTCGGAGACAAAATAGTTCGAAGAAAAAACAGCCCATAGAGAAGAGAGCCCAGGGAAAAAAGAATCCATAGAAAAAAGAGTCAAGGAAAAAAGGATTCCGGAGAAGAAAGAGCCCACCAAAAAAGATTTCAGGGAATGAAGAGTTCACTGAAAAGTAGGATTTTATTTTAAAAAGTGTTTGGGGAAATGAGTTCAAAGGAAAAAACATCCTAGAGAGGAAAGAGCCCAAAGAAAAACTAGTCAAGAGAAAAAAGAGCTCAAAGAATCAGGAAAAAAAGTGCACATAAGTATATAGAAAAAAGAACGTATATGGAAATAAATTTAGAGATAAACGAGCACAAGGATAAAAGATCCTAGTTGAAAAAGAGTTCAAAAGAAGAGAGAGTTCCATGAATAAAGAGTTCACAGAGAAAAGAGTTCAGAAAAATGAAAAGTTTTGGGTAAAATGCTTGGAAGACAAAAAAACCTTAAAAAAAAATGAGCACAGAGAAAAAATCCCAGAGAAAGAAGAACTCAGTGAAAAGATACTTTAGGGAAAAGAGTCTTCAGGGACAAGAGGCTTTGGGAAATTAATAGTTTACCAAAAAATTGAGTCGAGGAAAGGTTAATAAGAGCATGGAGAAAAAGGATACTAGGGGAAAAGAGCCGATAGAAAAAAAAAGCACAGATGAAAAGAACTCAGAAAAAAAATATCGCAGGATTCCAACCAAGCAGAATATGATAACGTTTTTTTTACATGTATTCTCATTTTTTGGGAATTTTCAATAACAACAGTTTTTGGCACACACTCAATTAAAAAATTCAAATAGTAGATTGAAGCAAATGTAGATTTATGTTACGTTCTAGATTAGATAATCTTAGAGTGGACGTATTGCGTATTTCAATTTTCCAGTACTCATTTACTACTTGAAAATTCGATAATAATCGCTTAGTTAACTAAGTGACGTATCCAAACTATGTTTCCGGGTGGGCAGTGTATATCACTTAGGTCAACCCAATTGAGGAGGTAGGTGCATCCTGAGAGTTTTATCATTCTACCTCAATTATTACGGAAGATACGGGGGTGTTTCCATGAGAAGGGAGACACACTGTATATTGAGCATTTCCATGCAACATATCAGAGGTGTTCAAAATTAACAGCATCATAACAATGTCATCAAACATAAAATGGGACAGCCATGTTTTACGCATCTGTTTTGCATCGACTGGTGATATGTCTCACCTAATTTCTGTTATCTGCATTCAATATACGTATATACAATCCCTAAAATGGTGTCGAAGCTAGGGTTGAAAATATTAATTTATCAGTGTCAAGACACTTTGGAACAACAAGGGTTATTGATGTTTCATCCAAACAGCAGGACATTGAGAATTAATCACCATAATCTATTGTATTCGCCGCCATAGTCCAATCGTTGGAAGTTTTTTCCTCTAACCGGGACCAAAGTTTGGAAATTTGGCATACTAGTAGATTCTGAGGCGGAGAATCGAAAAATCGAAGAATCCTTTCTGAGAAATGTCGGAAAGGGTGTGACACTACCAATTGAACTTTCAAACGTCTTTTTATTTATGAAGGGGTAGTTTAATAAAAATTGTGCGGCCTTTCGAAAGAACAGAAAACTTTATGCTAGAAATGATCATTCGTACATCTAAGATATTTTTATTTAAAATTTGAGAAATATTCACCCCTAATTACTCGAGAAAGCTCGCAAAACTGGTAACTCAAACATTTTCTGACAGTTTCCGCATTGAAATTGTGTTTTTGAAAAACGTGGAAGAATATCATGGAAAGTAATGTACCAAATGAAAAATCATGTCTGAACCTTCGTTTCGTTATTAACACCAGCGGAATTGTTGATATAGTTAAAAAAACAATGTTGTTGCAAAGGTAAGACATGAGCAATTTCAATTTTATATGTTTGTAGCTTAAAAATTATCGCAACTTAAGAGTTAGTTATATTTTTCGTCATGTGTTTGATATTCCTACCGTTTGGATGGAGAGGATTTACTTCTTCTTTGCGTGATGGTCTTTGCAACTTATGAACTTTTTTATATTGTTATATGATAAACAAATCAGATTTCAATAATTTCCCGCATAATAAACAACACGTTGAGGGTATAATTTCAAAGGGGAGGGTTTGGTGTTAAAGAAAATATATCTTCTCGAAAATTACACGGGATATGTCAGATAATGGTCTCGAGAGTTTCTCTTTGAAATTATCTGAAAGATCAATGTCCCAGCTTCCAAATGCATGTGGTTGAATTTCTCGGGGATATCTCTGTAATGGGTATTTGAACTTGAAACATGGCTGAATATTAGGGAAAAAGTTCGGGTCTCTGCGTACGAAGGCGGCCATGTTGGATTGTGCGCAGGGTAGCTATGTTTGTTGTCATGACTATTTTTCCTGAATGTACACATTGAAAATTGATTTACATTTACCAACGCAGAACTGTTAGTAACAATTAACTGTCGACTTTTCAGGCCAAGTATGAATTCTCTATTAGTACAAATTGTGATCCCAAACGGACCATTTTACAATATTAAATTATTAATAACAATTGACCATCAACTATTCAGGTCATATAAGACCAAAAATCGAGATCACCAACCCAAAAAACATAAAATGCACCCAATTCCAGGTCGAAACCTCAAAAACCAATGAACTATACAAGAATTGCCTTCCTCCCCCTCCCCATCTACAGGCCCGGTCACAACTCAAGCCATTTCTTTTACCGCGCTTGTGAAGTGCACTGAAAGAGAAATCTAGACTTTTTTTCATCATTTCTGCTGTTAAGGAACATTAAACACATTTTCTACCGTTTAGGGGCGGTTTTCACCCCCTTTCCGACACCCCTGAGCAAGTATTTTGGTCAAGCACCAAATACTACAACTGCATCAAATATCAGCAACTTTGGGCTCGGTTAGAGGTAGAGGGCTATTTTGGTCTTTAACTACTAGAGTACTAATAGGTCTTCTACATTTTCTATTCTAGATGCGATATTTCTACGTCCAAAATGGGAATCAATAAGGTTTTATCATTTAAGCATCGTAAAGCATTAAAATTAAATTGAATTATTGACATTATATAAGTGAACCTTGGAAAAATCTCGTGTTTACACCTAACACACTCCTAAGTTGACAGATTGATAATTATTATTATATCTTATCTATGTATATGACTGATTGTTGGAGAAATTTATTAATTGAAACTGGTTGATATGGCGTTCAGTTTTTTTTTGTCTTCGACTCGACAATTAAATATATGGAGAGTATAAATTGATGACAGGTTGAGAAATCATAAGCTTGAATTTAGTGGACAGAAATAGTTTTTACCTCTGGTTTCTGGTTTTACTGAAATGGCATTGACTCTCAACTCAAATGGAACATTGTTTTTATTTGTTTATTGTTGCCTTTCACTAAATAGTAATATCCCAATAAAAAAGGCGGATAATAGAAAATATGTTTCAATTTATTTTCGAAAAACTCCATATTTTAAACAATTTTCATACAAATATTTTGACAAAAGTGAAAATTGTCAAGCTGTGTGCACGTTCCAATGTAATTGGATGAGGTGGGTCTTTTTAAACAATAACTGATGTATGCAACAAATGGTCCAATTATCAACTAATGTAAAGGCAAAAGCTGAGACACCACCCGCAGATCGATGTTAAACAAACTACGAGCGCCATCTCAACCCTCAGCCCAACTAAACAATACCCACTTGTTCGCAAAGAACGAACATATCATAACAGAAGAAATCTTTTATTTAACAGTGTGCTTATAAAGTTAGAAACTAGATGTCCTGTCATACCAGGATGTTCACTGCAACTTTCCTATACAATATAGAAATATATTTGGATAAAAAATCCATCACATGAATTGATAATTGGACCATTTGTTGCAGACATTAGTTATTGTTTAAAGAGACACCCTATACTGATGAGGGCAAGAACCCTGAAATCGATGTATAGGTGATCCAAATCTTTCAATCAACATTTTCCATGTAACTAGCGATTGCGGAGATAGCAAATACATTGATGTAATTCAACGTTCGTCGTGGTATAAGCCAGGAAAGTAGTTGTTTACTGATGGATTTTGGACCCAAATATATTCCTATATTGTATAGGAAAATTGCAGAGAGCATCCTGATATGGCAGGACATCTAGTTTCTAACTTTATAAGCTCACTCTGTTAAATAATAGATTCAGGTTGTTGGGATGCCCAAAAATAATAAATTTAGGATTTGTTGTTTGTAAAATAAATTTAAGAAAATATCATATTTCATTATAAATAAATTGCTTAGTTGCTGGCTTCAGTTTAAGTTATGCAGGAAATAATCCAGCCGTATACCGCTCGACTTATAGATTTATATGGATTAATGGGCAATAATTCCAAAATAAAAACTCTCGATAACTTTCTCACCTGGCATCGTATTTCTTCTTTGTCATCCAACTCGTTTGGGAAAAAACAAAAAAAAAATAATGAATTGATTTCAGAAAACCTTGCTGGCCATATCACATAATATTGGATAACTGCGCAACGTTATGAGGTGTAGCTCCATCCTGATCTTAAATCTTTTTTAATTTGTCGAGGAATAATCAGATGAATCATTCCACATACATTAAATTTATCTACATGTTCTATGAGATGTTTGTGCGTTTTGTAATAAATATAATTTTTTGTTGTCTAGTAGTGATAATTGCGTCGATTAAATATTTCATTATAGGTAAGTGATATATTATTGGTTTCGTGAGTTCACAAAATATTCTTCAGAAATTCAGCAATTTTTTGAACTTTAACAAGAACCATTCACAGACATGTATCCTTTTTTATGAATCACGAGGTTCTAAAACTTGATGCCTTCCATATTTGCAGACATAAATGCCTCAAAGATGGAATAATTGTAAAGCTCCATCAGATAATTTTTAGCATTATCTAGTATGTAACTTTCAAGCGTTCAATGTTGCCCTTCAACTGAATAATTCATTATTTAATCAGTTGAAGTTCAAGAAGTTTTTAATGAATTCACCAAATTCATTTACCCTGGTTACTGCTATGGCCATCTAGTAAGCGGTAGTATAAGCTTCAGCAAACTCATCTTTCAGCATTTTTTATGAAACTCTTATAATGCATAGTAAGCTTTTTACAGATGTTGAAGAGAATAAATTCATTACTACCCCATACATCAGGTAATCAATGATTTTTGTTCGAGGTAATCAATCAGATAACACTAAACCACTAAACATTAGTAGACTGAAAAAAAAAATCAATATTTATGTTACGTCCTGCCATCTATTACACAGTAGATACACTCAAATGATGGACAAACGTTTGGTGAGCAGAGCACTGTTACGAAGTTGTGCATTCATTGGAGTTTCCGAAACGGTTGACAGATGTCGCTGCCAGTGAACTAGTTAAAAATATTTGCAAAGGCTGATTTGGTTATTCCGGTTGAAAAGTTCAGAGTTAGTTCAGTTGTAAGACACAAGATGAATAAAAAGGTGCAGGATTTCAGTAGGCTCTATAGTTTCTTACAGGGCTATAATAATACATAAAAAAAGAAGTACCTCGAAATGTAAAAACAAGAACGTAGTAGTACTTTTGGCATCTAGAGAATTGTGAATAACACCAATTTGTTTGAAAAATATCTCCAACCGTTTCAGAAATATTTGAAAAACCCAAAATAGTCCGTTATTTTTTTTCTTTGCGTCCACGTCTGCAAATATGAAAATTCATTCGATTTGCTGTCTAACTTCCAATACAATGTTTTATACTTCGTTAAATTTTTGGCATACATGAAAATATACGTGGTGATACTATGTATATTCTCTTTTCTTACCTGTTCAGAAAATTCAAAATTATTGAAAAATACATGAAAATATACATGGTGATGCTATGTATATTCTCTTTTCTTACCTGTTCAGAAAATTCATCTTGAATGTTCTGATAGTGGATTTTATGAGAAATAGTTATTCATGTATCAAGTGAGTAAAGTGATACTTTTACTCACGAGTTTTATACAGTATTTTTTTTACAACTGTCAAAAGAACCAATTCATATTTTTTTGCAAATATGAAATGAATTTGGCATATTTTTATTGATTCATTATTCGAACAAAGTTCGAAGAGTATGCCGGAGAGATGAGTTTCAAACAAATGAAACGAATAATTTCGACAGAGTCGAAGTTCCTTTCTCTTCACACTATCCCGCAAAATAGAGAATTTTAAACAAATATTAAAATAACATATTCATCGAGGTCAATATTATCATTATTAATGTTGACTTGACTTTCGAATGACTTAGTCCATCGAAGTAACTTTTCATTTTCTTAGATTTGTATTCAAAATAAATAAACGATCCTCGTGAAGCAACGAATACCTTTTTCTTTCTTTGAATTATGTATGTGCACTTTTTTTACGCTTTTCCGTTTAATAATGAAATCGTATGTTGATAGTGAAATATTGTAATACTCTACGCACACAAAAAAAGTGGACTTTTTCATTTTGGATGGCTTTTCTCAGTTCTCAGAACTGCTCATATCAAAACTTATTTTTTCTACGACAGTGCGTAAAATAAATGTTTACGCACTGTTAACAGTGCATAAAGTGACACTTTTGCACACAAGTGCGTGAAAAACACCTGTGCATGTAAAGTAAAATTTTACACACTGGTCATACATGTTGCATTTTCCAAAAATACAGAATTTTGCGTCAAATAAAACTCGAAAATCAACATTTGATAATACGGCAATTCATAACATAAAACATTCAAATCAATGATACAATTGCTACAATTTAGCAATATAATACCTGTCGAAAAAAAAACTTTGTATGATACACTTTCGTAAAGGGCTTTTTTGTACTCGCTTGTTTGTTGAAACTTCACGCTTATACAAAAAAGTCCTACTTTACGAACTTGTATCATAAATAGCTATTCTTTGTCTTTTATAGTTTAGAAAATGAATAGCAGCCGCTGTGACATTCCATTTCTAAATGTGTTTTTATTTCCTCTAAAAATATACTCAAACATTTTTACAAAATTATTCTTAGAAAACCCCATACATATTCTTCGGAAAAATTACTCGAAGGAAATCAAGCTCTTCAATCCAAGACAAATATATTTCTATAATGTTGCCAACTACCTATTCAAAAATAAATACACTATAAAAACCGCTCACAACTCCAGATACGACACCAGATCAAAAATCCTCTTTTCTGTCCCACACATGAACAAAACTGTTGGACAAAGAAGTTTAAACTACTTAGGTTCCAAAATTATAAACTCGCTTCCATTCGAAATTATAAATACACATTACACAAAAAAAATCAATATACTCCCAAAAAAATACGTATCAGGAAATAAAACAACAATAGAAAAAACTATACACACTAAAAGTAATTGAAAATAAAATATTTATGTCCCAAACTTTTATACTTTTGTATTTTATATTATATTTAATATTTTAAGTTTAAATTTTTCATTTTATATCCTATACTATGTATATGTATAAATGTATTGTCATTTTATTTTTCGTGCCTTTATATAGCTTGTACCTTATGCTTATATTATCATTAAGCTAAAACATTTGTATTGTTTTCGCACACACTGTCTAGTGCTTATCCCTTAAAAGTGCACGATACTCGTGTATTTCAACATAAACATAGGAACATTTTCTTGTGATCCTTGTTCAATAAACGTTATTATTTTTATTATTTTTATTATCATCTTTTTAAATATTATTCCGATGAAATTCTCACTGGCACAAGCCAACATCAATTTGAATATATGTAGAAAAAGCGGTTGATTCAACTCGATGTTCAGAAAGAAATTAATGAATTAAAAGCTTTATAGAAGATTACCTGTCACGTAAAATGTGTCCGTTTCCAAGTAGTTTCAAGGGACATCCATCCACCTCCAGATATCCACTTTTCGATAACAGAACAAAAAATATTATATTTTTTATTTTCTCCAACTGGTGTATCACCAAACAACACAAAATTTCGACAATTCCGCTACATCCACGAAAACTTCGACAAATCAATTTAAAAAAATTCACTGCACTGCACTCCGATCGATGACTAATCCCGATAATTTAAAATCAACTTAGATACCGACGAAAAAGACGAAGCTACCTGTGTGATCTGATATTGGAATCGAACGAATTAGATCATGGCTATATTTGTCGTCACGTCATCTTTATCATCACATTCTAAAACACGAACGAAAGTTGTCTACTTGATGTAAGTCAATATTTACCCGTGCCGTAATTATTGGAAAAGAAATGGTAGTCACGTTTTCCATTTTCCCTTATTGAATTATTTGCAGTTTGATAGACGCATAAAAGTTTTAGTTATTCCAGAGTTTCAGTTAACCTTGCTTGATATATAATATAATTTATCTACGACTATCGTTTCCTACATTGATTACATATTGGTTATTAATAATTGATGAATGAAAATGTTTCCAAGACACCGTGGATTTGGGTCCAAACGTTAATATGCTGATGACCATACAGTTTTCGGTTTGCTTGCGGTTTGTCGATCACTAAAAACTAAAAAAAATATTACAAAAACGGAATCAACGGTAGCAACTTACACAGAACCACTGATATCGTAACCATCCAAAAGCAAAATTCTAAGAACCCTGAATTGTCTATTTATAGGAACGCGTAGCCTTCGTAGAAAACTATAACAAAAAAAAATAAAAAAACTGCAGACCTGACGTTTTAATAGCCCAGGTTCTGAAAACAAAAGCTCGAAAACTATATAAAGGTAAAAATTCCTCAGAGCAAGAAACGCTTGCCCATAAAAACAGATCAATGTGATAAATGCTTCGGAAGAAAACTTTATCATGCCAATAAAGAGAAGATTCAGCCAAAATATAGTGCCAAAGAATAATAAATATATATTTATCTGAAAAGGTCATCAAAGAAATTCAGTTTCGGTTTTCATCATCAATTCATTTTAACTTCAGACCTGCAGCTGGTAGCTTAGTTGTTGAAGGCGCAGGCCGTTTGAAATCTGTTGGGGTTTGTGCTGATACTTGCCGCGAAGAGAGTTTTTACAATCGGCCTACTTCCTTGATCGATGATTTTCAACAATAGCTGACTATTCTAAACAAGAATAATTTTTTTTATTTCCTTTTCGCTTACAGAAATACGCCTGTAAGTAGGCACGTGACGACACATCACCTCTGGATTCGTTGACATGACAGCAAAAACAGAAAGAAATGGAATAACCCATGCATAACTAATGTTCCAATACCCGACACCCGCTCTCTAGAATTACCATTATCTGACAACACTTTATTTGGCGTAATGAAGAGGGTGAATGGGATTTCTCGTAGCGAGTGGTGCTTCTCCGATAGAGTGCACTGATAACGGCCTGCTAATCCGATTCGAATATGAACACTCGTGGCGGAAATCTGATATTCTTATCTTCGATGTGCATTTGTTCAATTACGTCATAACCATTACAGTCGTCACTGAAGAATGCTTCGATGCTCGCGACCCCTTTTTTACCAGGATTTTGGTTTGGAAACATAAGATCGGAGGCTGTTGACGGGAATGTTTGGAAGTTTTGTTTTATTTTTGGCACGCTCCACACGGACACAGTCGAACTCCACCAAATATTTGATTGTAAGTTTTTCCACTACCCAGTTTCATCTTACCTCCACTGTAAGTCATGGATCGCCTCCGTAGGACGGAAAAGAAATTCTGGCGATGTTCTGGGATCATCGAAGAAACCAAAGAAGGAATTGAAGTTTTTGCAATTTTGGAGTTATCTCGGGAAATATATCCAAAAAACTGGGCTAAGAAGCTTTTATGTGCATTGAAAGAATGAGTCCTGAAGAAGGTGGAAAGACTGAGAGTGCTCTCCGGCAAAAATTCTCGAACTCTGTTAACTTCCTGGTGTCTTTGCTATCGAGGATTGCTTGTTGGTTTACCCACTGGTGGCTCTGCGACTGACTTTTACTGTAAGTCGGTGCTTCATTTGTGGGAAAATATTAATTATACAGTGGATTATCATTTATTGGGCTGGACGACTCTAATGAAAAAAAAAATCTTTTCCGAGTCCCTTTTTTTCAGGGATGAAGACCCTCAATATCAACCACTTTCACACTTTGCATTAACTACAGCCTCTTCCTGTTCATCAAAACATCAAGATATCATCCAGAAAGTGTTTTATATTCACTCGCATTTGTATTGTCAAATATTTTTGCGATCGCCCCTGTACAGACGAATAAACAGATTCAATAATAATGGTGAATAGAAACGTATCGGCTAACAATGTCACAGAACTCGACTCGGCTGGAATGAAATGACAATGTGATTTACAATTCCAATAGTATTACCGGCTCCCCTCAGGCTTCTCCAATTACTGATAAACCAATTACATTGCGAAAAGTAATTTGCTTTTCATCAGACATCAGTTCTGTATGCAAAGAACTGAGAAGACAGCTGTGGTTTTGTTCTTTGATTAGGAATATCTGAAATGTGTCAGTAGGTAATTTTTTCCCGTTTGAGAATACAGTGAAGTGTGAATTATATACAGTGTGTCCCACTTTGAGCAGCCACACCCTCATATTTTCTTGATAGTACAAAGATTTCAAAATTTGTTTTTTATTACATATAGTAGAATATCTACCTTCAGGTTGATGAAACATTGGTATATCCATTTTCCACGGCTACCTACGACTAATTAAAAAGTAAAAAATTGGGAAAAACGTAATAGGCATTTTTCAACACCAGATTCTGTTTCAGGTCACCCTTAAACCCCTAGATTTCAGTGCTTGATTTATTAAAATATACAGGGTGTCATCTGCTACTAGCAACATTATTAATTTATATTCATCTGTAATGTTTGGTTGCTTTCGAAATTTATTTCACTTGTCTGCATAAACGTGTTCAATTGATGCTATAGAAAATACCCAAATATTACTTTTTCATGGCTTGCTATGACCAGTTGAAGAGTGAAAATTTGGGAAAAACATACTAAAAGATTTTTACTTCGAAACTAACAACAGATTATGGTCCAGAACACGCCTAAAACCCCAGTTCTCATTAAAATATACAGGGTGTTTTACAGACTAGCAACATTTTCAAATTGGTGTGATTGGGTGTGATGGCTTTGGGTTATACCAATTAGCCAGACTATTTTATATTTTTTTGAGAAGTGAAAAAATGGGGAAAACATATTATTAAGGACACTTCAAGCACAAAAGTTATAACGGTATCTGTATCAGAACACCCTGAAACCCCCCAACAAAATTTACTGTGTGTCATCTGTAGCTGGCAAATTTAATAACTTTTATTTATCCGTAATGTTAAATTGTTTAAAAAAATTCTTTTTCCAATCAAAAAGTACCTAAAATATTCAACTGATGCTGTATAAAATAACAGAATATTTTACTTTCATGGCTAGATATGACCAGTTGAAAATTGAAAAATTGGGGTAAACATCCTTCTATTACCGAGACAACCGATTCTGGTTCAGAGTATACCGCAAAGCCTCCAGAATTCGTTGCCAGGACATGTTTCCATTTACAGATGACTTCCTATATAATTTCATGATTCGACCAACGAGGTCCGGGGCTTTAATGGTGTTCTAAACTAGGATTTGGTGTTAGCTCGGAGATAAAAAATCTTTAGTATGTTTTTCTTGATGTTTCAATTTTCAGCTGATCATATCTAGGCATCAAAAAGTAATATTTCGTTATTTTGTACAGCATCAATTATTGAACGTTTTTGGGTACTTATGACCAGAGAAGAATTTTTTTTAAATCAACTAACGTTACCGGTGAATAAGCGTTATCAATTTTGCGAGCTATAGATAACACCCTGTATATTTTATGATTCAAGAATTGAGGTTTAGGAATTTTAGGGTGTCCTGAACTAGAATCCACTGTTTCGTTTGTGCCACAATAGTCCTTGATGTGTTTTCCTCACTTTTCACTTTTCGACTGGTCATAGCTTGCCATGAGAAAGTAATATCTGAATATTTTCTATAGCATTATTCGAACTTTCTTAAGTAATTAGTGAATATGGGAAAAATACAAATCAACCGAACATTGCGGATGAATAAAAATCAATGATATGTTAGTTACAGATGACACCCTGTACATTTTAATTAATCAAGTACTGCTATTTCGGGGTTTCAGAGTGTTTTGGAATAGAATTTAGTGTTTTTTCTGTGATAAAAGATCCCTAGAATGTTTTTCCCTAATTTTCACTTTTCAATACTATAAACTATAAACTAGTTAGTTTTTATACTTGATAATGGGATAAAACCCGAAACCGGTAGTAACAATAAGAATCTAGTGGAAATAAGACAAAAGAGCGTTCTTTCGTTTCATCAAAGTAATCATGAATTTCCACAAAATGAACAAGTCATCAATCACACAAATCATACTGGGAGTCCTATTTAATAATAATAATAATCATTTATTATTCACCAAAAGTGGTTAATGGACTCATCCCAAAATGGCAAATAAATGGTTGGATGTTAGGTCGAAGGACCAATCCTTCCACATAAACCAACCAATTCTTCCACATCAACCAATATATTGCCAAAAATTTCTGTCCAACTGGATTTGTTCGGAGTTGTTGTTTTTTCGTTGGGTTCTGCTAGCTTAACGGTAAAGCTAGCAGAACCCAGGATTTTTTTTTGCATTCCTAAAAAATCGACAATAGGTGAGCCTAAAATGAGCCTAAAAGTATGACGTAATTAGATTTTTCATAACGATTCGCTTAGCCTTTTGGTACAGCCAGCTCAATGTTGAGCTTACAGAAGCTATGATTTCTACTTCAACTAAAGAGCTAAAAAAATATATAATTTGATGATAAATTAGCCTGAATAGAGCCTATAATTATTGTTCAAGTGAATTTGTTCTGAGTTGTTTTTTTGGGGTGGGGTTCTGCTATCTTAACGGTAAAGCTAGCAGAACCCAGGATTTAAAAAAAAAATGCATTTCAAAAAATTGGCAATAGCTTCAAACGTGAGCTTGGAATGAGCTTAAAATTATAACGTCCGCAGATTTTTCATAATTATTTGGTTAGCGATTTGGTTCTGCAAGCTTAACGGTAAAGCTAGCAGAACCCAGGATTTTGAAAAAAAAAAACGAATTTACAAAAAAATCGGCATTAGGTTCCAACGTGAGTCTAAAATGAGCCTAAAGTTATGACGTGATCAGATTTTTCATAACGATTCGTTTAGCGATTTGGTTCAGCCAGCTTAAAAAAAATGCATTCCAAACCAATATATAAACATACCACCAAAGTAATTTTTACTCAAAGGCAGATAACCCTAAATATTTTGGGTGGGGTTCAGAATTTGAACCATCGGAAAAAAAAATCGACCTAACTGAGGATTTTTTTGAAATATCTTCATATTCAGAAAAAACTGATTGTTTCCATACTTCACGCACGCACTGTATAATAAAAATTAAACTTTCATCCTGAATCAATATAAAGTTACAATCGAGCATTCCTTTTCATTTTATTTTTTTTGATTTATTTTAAATTTTTTCAGTAGTATAGTGAATTTTATAATCACATCCTCTTGGAGGATCAACCATGAAGCATAAAAAAAATATCTGAACGATCTCGTTACATAGTTGTTGCATGAGGAATGCATAGAAATAGGATTTCACAATAATGATCCATAGATAAGAGTGCAGAAATATCATTGAAATAAATTCTAAAAATGAAGCCATATACTATGACTACGTACGGAAATGAAATTGGGTGCTTGCCCATCATCTAAAAACACTCTTGTGAAATCCGAGACAATTCCTATAATTTTTTGTTCGCCATTTTTCGAAAACGCATTACTAAATGACCCAACTATAGTTTGTCTCTACACCTACGAACTCTCGCTATACAACAACTGGACATTTATTTCGACATGTTTTATTAATCTATCGTTCAAAAGGCTTTCATAGGGATCGAATGTGATTTGGGCTCAAAAAACATTGTGTTCGCGTATACGCAAAGTTTGTTCGATACCAATATTATTCTACTTATGTGATGTGTTGTGTTCTTCAAAAATCATTTATTTTGTAACCTCGTATTGGGAGTCATGGTATTAAAACCATTTCATATTACCAGATTCAGTTTGATTGAGGAAGAGGAACACTGATTCTGCCTCACCACGTGTATTCATCCAGGAACGGCGCTTTCCTACACTTACACAAGGTATTTTTTTGTCCAGATTTTCAAATTTCACTTTGTTTTCTACTTGTTGGGAGACACACTATATAATTTTCTGTGAGTAGCCATTGTTCACCCTCTATACGCTATGCTGATTTGGTAATCTCGTTTTTGTGAGAGTTAAATGTGAGACGATTATCAAAGTGAGCTCCCAAGTCTCTGATATTATCAACATGCTCTGGAAATAATATTATTAAATGAGTGTGAGTAACAAATAGTATTGGATTTTTCAGTGCCAGTCAATACTTTACAAGGAAACAGTTAGTTTTCGAACGCAATTTATGTAAATAGCTTATTTTTTTCTGCAGACTAGACCAATTGTCTAAATCAGCAATATATAATTTCAGACGTTCCGCAAACATTAATGTATTGCAATCGGAGGTCATAGATCATTAATAAATATCAGAACAACAATGGCCCCAAGTTGGAACCTTGAGGGACTCCACGGGTTGCAATATGACTATATGAACAAATTTCCTTAAAAATTACAGCTATGTCGTTGAGAAACAAGAACACAATACCACCGATATTTAAAATATGTTAACTTCTCTTCTTTTCATATCCGACTCGTCCATTTCCCAGAGCCCTTTTAAAAATCGATTGCGCGCTCATGCAGAAGGATGTTGCCTGATTAATCCAGCTCAGCGAGCCACTGCACGTGTCCAATTGACAATGACACGAGTATACACGAGTACGTATTGTCATCCCATGTCAGTATGATATTGCTATTAGATTATAAAACGGGATCATCGCGGGTTCTACAATACCGGTCTAGATTGAAGTTTTTGTTTGTTTTTAATCCTATGTGTAATACAAACTCGGTAATGCGTTTCATTTGAAAGTGGTGGGAAAATATCTCACGTTACTCCATTGGTTTGATGATTTGGGATTTCGATTGTATAATTGAGAATCATAGTCTCATTTTTAAATATCTGAAAAAGTCAGAGGGTTTCTGGTAGATAGTTTAAAATGAACGCTATTGTGGCAAATACTTGTCTGGGATCAACTACTCCCCTAGCTAATACTGTGACGGACATTGAATTATATTCAACACATACTTGTGTAATGTTCCTCAGAACAGCAGATACAACTGCAATTGCTCCCTGTAACCAAATAGCAGAAGTTTTTGAGTCCTACAGGGGGCCATCTGCAGACTAGTTTCGAAGTTTTGAAATTTCCAGTTCATTTTCCAATCAATAGACATGAAGTTCTTGCTCATTTACGTCTAAAAAATCATTTGTTGAAGAAAGTAATTTTTAAAAATTATTCAAGTTGCTCTTGAGCTAAAAATTATGCTGGAAGAATTGCAGTATAGGTGGAAGGTAATAGGATCTGAAACACTGAAGTAAGATTACTTCATAATAAACATTCATAGTTAAAAAAAAAATCAAAAAATAATTTTCAAGGTGTTATCGCAGAAGAAATATTTTCAACAATTCCAATGTGTATAATTGCTTCTGAAGAGCCTGCTTTCCAATTTTATCAATCTCCCTGATGAGCTTGGCAAAGCGAAATAGATTTTCGTCGACCAAAATATATTGGGGATTGAATGCGAGAGAAACCTTGCTTCAATGAAATGAACGATTTCTGTGGGTGATATTTTTTAATAACATTCTCCCTATCTAATATATTTAATGAATTTTCAGTGAAAACTAGAGAAAATTAAAAAAATCAACTATCTGAATATCTTTTCAGTTAGAGTCTTTTCACAATATCTATCAGATGGAATTCAATGTCCAGCGTGGCTTTAGCCAGGGAAGTAGAATATTCCCCTTTTTTAATTATAGTATATTTCAATAAATACATTAATTACACTTAACACGAAGATTAGTGCTGTTTCTTTTAGTTTTGTATCTGAACATGACATTTCTGCCCCAGATAGAAGCTTTCAATATGGAGCAGACTTTTCTTTTTCAACTCATTAATTGCATTCACCTGGATGTGGCTTATCATCAAAATATGTAATACCTGTAATGCCCAATAATTTTCAAGTAATACCCCCAATTCCCAAGTAATACCCCTAATTCCCAAGTAATACCCGAGTAATTCCCCTAATTCCCGACTAATACCCGAGTAATGCCACTAATACCCAAGACATGTACAACAAAATTCCCCGGCGATTTGCCCCTCGTATTAAACTTATATAAATCAACAGTCGTAAGGGGCAGTGATTGTTTTTTTTTGCATACTTGCCTACGAATTACCCCATGGTTGTTTAGAGGAAGAATGGATTATCTAATCCATTTTCATTAATAAATATAGAAGTTTGTTGAACATACTGTGGGACTTACAGTTTGGGGGATGCTAGTGCTCTACCATCATCAAATGGGATAAGTTTTCGTATGTGAAAATACAATATTTTTGATTCGTTCGAGCTCTTCGGATTGTTTTTCCCGTTCGTAATAGATATCCATAAACTTTCAGCCAGTCATTCCAAAATTGTATATTTGTCCCCTACTGGCATGATTTCATTCCCCGAATAAATTTCCGAAACGTACGATAAAAAATTCAAATATAAATCTTGTTACCGTAAATACCATACTGACGAAATTGAAATTGACACCAGTAGCGCATAATAACAAGAAGCACCAGCGGCAATAGCCTCCAGCTAATAGGGGAGTGTAGGGGTGTCTCGAACCAGCTTGACAGATGGTCTTCCAACATAAAAGGTCATATATGTGACGTCATATCATACGCGCTCAATTTTATGTCACACTGCCTGCGACCGCATCGATTTTTATTGCCATTATTTTCTAGCTCCCGAATAATTTCATTATACCCGTGACGAATTTGAGAACTATCGAATTATTCCGGATACATATTGGCGTGCTAACCACGTTAGGCCCATTCGTGACGGGGTTTGATGGAAGATGCAAATATCGTTAGGTAAATTGTTTTTTCGCATTTTGACTGAAAATATGCTCTTTTACTAAATTCAAAATCGTTTATAATAAAGTGGATTTTTTTTTCTCGATCGCTCGTACCCAAAAGCTATACTCATTCAGTAACACTTTCCTTTTCTAAACTTGTTGTTTAATATACTATTTTCGCATTTTAACTGATAATGTGCCATTTTACTGAATTCAAAATCGTTTATAATAGTGTGGCATTGTTTTACTCGCTCGCTGTGCTCGCTCGCACCCAAAAGCTATACTCACTCAGTAAAACTTTGCTTCTCTAGACTGTTTGATATACTATTTTCGCATTTTTACTGATAATGTGCCATTTTACTGAATTCAAAATCATTTATAATAGTGTGGCATTTTTTTACTCGCTCGCTGTGCTCGCTCGCACCCAAAAACTATACTTACTCAGTAAAACTTTGCTTCTCTAGACTGTTTGATATACTATTTTCGCATGTTTACTGATAATGTACTCATTCAGTAAAACTTGCATTTCTAAACTTGTTGTTTAATAAACAATTTTCGCATTTTAACTGATAATGTGCTATTTTACTAAATTAAAAATCGTTTATTATAAAGTGGCATTTTTTTACTCGCTCGTTGTGATCGCTCGTACACAAAAGTTATACTCATTCAGTAAAACTTTGCTTCTCTAGACTTGTTGTGTGATATAATATTTCGCATTTTGACTGATAATGTTTTATCTTACTAAATTCAAAATCGTTTATAATGAAGTGGCATTTTTTAACTCGCTCGCTGTGCTCTCTCGCACCCAAAAGCTATACTCATTCAGTAAAACTTTGCATTCCTAAACTTGTTGTTTAATATACTATTTTCGCATTTTAACTGATAATGTGCTATTTTACTAAATTAAAAATCGTTTATTATAAAGTGGCATTTTTTTACTCGCTTGTTGTGATCGCTCGTACACAAAAGTTATACTCATTCAGTAAAACTTTGCTTCTCTAGACTTGTTGTGTGATATACTATTTCGCATTTTGACTGATAATGTTTTATCTTACTAAATTCAAAATCGTTTATAATGAAGTGGCATTTTTTTACTCGCTCGCTGTGCTCGCTCGCACCCAAAAGCTATACTCATTCAGTAAAACTTTGCATTTCTAAACTTGTTGTTTAATATACTATTTTCGCATTTTAACTGATAATGTGCTATTTTACTAAATTAAAAATCGTTTATAATAAAGTGGCATTTTTTTACTCGCTCGCTGTGATCGCTCGTACCCAAAAGCTATACTCATTCAGATATTTCATACTTTTTTCGCATTTTGACTGATAATATGCTATTATACTTAATTCAAAATCGTTTGATAAATTGACATTTTTCCACATACAGTGGCGATTTTTTCAAGAAATATATAACTACACCACTGGATTTGCGACATTTTCAAATGATTCATATGTAAGTTTCGTTAAAATGCGTCAATCAATAAAATAGTTATAAGATAATTAAATTTGAAAAATATGCTGTTTAATCAACCCACCAATTCAACTTCAGAAATTTTGTCAAAATTCGGAATACACCACTGTATTCAGATGGTCTCGATATACTACTGGTCAAAAAGTGAAAAACTTTTGGTTTAACGCTACCAAAATAATCTTTATTGTTGTCCAGATACACAAAGACATATGTTTCGAAGATTCAATGCTTCATCTTCAGTGAATGAGAGAGGTAGGTTACATAGAGATCTGAGGAAGAAGAGTTACAATAGAATTGAGAGTAACATAATAAATTGTTCTACATACCATTTTATAGTGGAAAAGTTGAAATGAATTGAAGAAATTTTAAAATTGTTGTAATGAAAAGTAATGAAAAGTAACGATTGCACGAAGCAATCATGGAACATGGAACATTGCAAAAAGCAATCATGGAAAGTCTCAACTCACTCGCCGCTAACGCGGCTCGGTTCGTAAAAATTCTTCGAGAGTAATAACTATCATTATTGACTAGTGGTATAATCTACTATTATGTTCTAGAACGTTAAAAAAACAACTATCTGAATGAAAATGCGGATTTTCACTTTAATAGTTTTTCTTTTTAGTTAGTCTTTTCACAATATCACATGTAGTTCAATGTATAGCGTAGCTTTAGCCAGAGAAGTAGTTGTTTTCTGTTAGATATTCCAAATAAATCACATTTTTAATTTTTCAATTTTCATGGAGATTGTCCCCATTTTCAGCAAGAGGTTGTCTTGAACGATGGAAAACTAAAGTTTGTCTTTCAGTTGCAGATGAATCCACAACAGATTTTATGAATATCGTATTCATGTTTTCGAACAAAAATCAATCTACCATACTTTGCTCAGTACCATATGAGTTTCTTTTTTCTCTGCTTTCTTCATATGCTAATATTTTCAGGGTTGAGAAACAAGTAAGTAATTATTTTTATTCTCCTTAAAAATAATGAATATAATGAGATACTAACCTCTCGCTTTACCGCTAAGCTTCACAGCAAGCGAACTCGGTTGAAACAACACACTGCATTCATATCTATACAAGCAGGTTTTTACTTGTACCATCATGGACCTCATTATTTATTGAACACCCCTCACGACTTTGTTGTTTTGTTTATCTATCACGATCACAAGTGCATTCATTTTGTTCGACAATGGGGTGAGAATTATTTGAAGTGGCTCTCGAAAAGGGTATTTTATCGCTACCCATATGTCGTGGAAAAGATTCGATATCAAACTACCGCACAGTGTCCTTGTGATACTTCGACGAATACGATGGTAACGATAACATTGTGGATGTATGGATGATTTATTCGATACTGTACCTACTACAAAATGCGAAAGTGAGATGAAAGTGAATGGAAACTAAATGATCAATCAGTATTTGACAATCATACAAAACATTCACCTAATAGGTTAGTACAATGCCAGTTATTTTCGATTTTTTTTTCAATATTCGGGTTTGTCCGAAAAAGAAACAGCTGAGAGGAAGGAGGTATCGGGTGGTTTCAAATTCAATTTTTTTAAGTTCGTGTACTTTCGTGGAATACTTCCAAAATATTATTATGATCTCTGAATAATTTTGAGAATGGAAGACTGGACTCTTTGAACTGGCAAGTTAGAAATCACACATTGTCCCTGGATAGTTTTACTCGAACCATTTTCTGATACTATTGAAATTGCCACCTTGGTACACACATTTTTTCCTGCAGCATGAATAATCTAAAATTGAAAAGAATTTGCATAGTCAAAGTGTACGTGAATTCGTGTCTCATATTTGACAGTTAGTATTTATTCAACAATCAACACCCACCCACAGCTAGTCCTTTTTCTTGCTTAAACCCTTCATTTCAGTCCATTTTGTGACCTCAATTGGACTCCACCTAGATCCTTGCCCTTCATGTTCTCCTTGTCCCACTCTGCTCGACAATAAAACAGTAGATTATCTTTCATTTGGCTGGACAAGACCACCTGCGGACGCGTTTTGAGGTTCTTGCCTCTCGTCAGTGACAGAGTAGGCCGGACAGCATTAAAATCGTCCTGCTCAAGCCCAATGAAATATAATCCACTGTATGAGTAATATTTCCTCACAAATGAATATGCAGTGACTTACAGTAAAGTCAGTCGCAATACCGCCCGAGGGGAAAACACAAAGCTCAGACTACATGAAGTGAACGGAGTTCAAGATTTTTTGCCGGAGAGTATCAAATAAATGAAATAGTAAAATTGACAATCTCAAAGTACACCTGTCTCCAAATATTAACACCATTTGGAAAATATGAGGCAAGCATCTTACAGAAACCAACAGTATCTGTCAAATGTAGTACAGTGTCCGTCGTGGTATTAGCCTGGGAAGTAGTTGTTTTCTGTTAGATGTTTGCCTCATATTTTTCACATGGTGGAAATATTTGGAGAGAAGGGTACTTTACTATTTCATTTATTTGTTGATACTCTCCAGTAAAAATTATTGAACACCATTGCTCAATCCGGTCTATTTTCATAAATCAGCCTTATATTCGAGTTATAACTCGAAATCAACACTAAATTCGAGTTGTAAGTCGAAAGTAACACTATTTTCGAATTTACCTAATTTCCCGAAATTACCCTAATTTCGAGCTGTAAGACGAAATTACCTTAATTTCGAGTTCTATGTAGTGAAGAGATACGGATTTCGACATTATCGAATTATTAATTTCATTTGTTTGAAACTCTCCAGCACACTATGCTGCCAAGGATTGCGACTTTTCGACTTCGTCAAAATTGTTTGTTTCATTGGTAATTATAGCTAGTTTTGTCACACGAACCATACGTTTACAGGAAGAAAAAAAAGTATTGCAGGGGAAGCAGCTACCAGCTACTAGTGGGTAAGGCAGACAAAGAGGAAGTGCAAAGGACGGCGATCTGTGTCAGAAGTCGAAGTGATAGAAGATAAACATAATGTAATTGTGATAAGCGTGTATCTTTCTTACGACGATGCGCATTTGCCTCCAACAGAGGAATTATTGAAAAAGGTAAGAGGTGGTGCTGTAGGTTTTCCGGGTTCTACTGCAGCTGAAAAGTGAATACACCACCAAAAATCAGTAAGTCGCCCCGGAGCTCCACGGCAAATAATAATAATAGCCCTCCTCTACCCGTACAGGCTATGCCTTTGCCTAGGGTACTAGGGATGAAGATTGAAGGAACTCTTCATTTTTAAATAGTTTGTATGCTGTTTCCCCAACATGAACTTACGGTATTGCAGGTATCATGCCAGAAAATTATTTTCAGGGGTATAGTGGTATGATTATTACATTACATTATTACATTTTTTCGAATATCAATGAATTGCAATCCCAAAGCTGAAAATAAACGAGTCTGCAAGACGAGTTGTATTTTATTGCATTGGGATTGCCAATGAATTGATATTCCAAAAAATCATAGGTTTTTAATAATCATACCACGAATTATATTTAGGACGACAATATATCGATTTGAATTAAGGAAAAATCGTGTCACCTGGTAATTGATGCTTTATTTCTAGCCGTATTCAACAGAATACTCTTTTCCACGGCCACATCTATGAAACCAATGGACATTTGTCCCCAACGATCGCTCATATTGATAAATAAAGATAACTAGACAAAACACATAAATTTGACGTTTATAATTTAAATCATTATTTTCACTTGACAGATAGTAAAACAAAAATAAATTAGGTTAATACAGCGACAAGCTATATTTTCACTGTAGTTCCTATTCTATTGGCTGAATTTCAAAATTTGAAATCCACTGATTGGTTGTTAAGCTGGGAAATATATTGTCATATATATAATTTGCCTTCTTCTTCTGGTCGTTGTTTCTGCTCTCGTTTCTTGCTGATGATGAAATAGGGAATCTTGAAGGCATTTTGTCAAAATGGTACAACAATCACTAATGAATTGAGTTTGTTGTGATTTATTTTCAATAATTTTCTTTCATAGTTTGACGATTATTTTCGATAACCCTTAATTTTTGAGTTTATCATTAATGGGGAATTCTCTGATTTTGTAAATGAAACGATAATTTTATTATAAATTTTAATATACATTCATAGATTTGACAAAAAAACATTTGTTGAATTCACAAAGGTAACGAAATAAATATATGCACAATAAAAAAAACAATATCGAAAAAATAACAATAGGTGAGATACTATTTACAAATTATACACACTTCAACTCAATATTGATCGTGAGTCGATTTTGACGAGTAATTTTGAAACTGACTATACTAAATGTTTACTTTTGATGAAAAAATTTATATAGAAAACTTGGTATTTCGTTAAGAATTATCATTCGTATACTTGGTAGTATTTTTCATAAAAGTTGAAACCGTTTTGTATTCGTCACTACATTGCTTTTGTTAAACCACTATGTACAATTCTACAGAAACGAACCCACTACGATTATATTTTACAAAATATATAGAATTGTCGTTGTGTAACCTCATGTTACTTTAAAAATTTGTACATTTTATCAATTATTTACAACTTATGGAAACTAGACATTTTATAATTTAGGAATCCCAGCTCTAAAGCGATATGTATATTATAATGTAGATATGACGAGATTCAAGGGCAGATATACGAGGGAAAATCAATTGGAAAAGTTCAACACAATATTTGTATTTCTTGATTCACACTCGTATACTATTTTCTTGCCTTGAAATATTTTCCGTACGCTAAAAAATATTCGAGGCAAAAAAGAATTCCAGTTAAGACATCTCATAAGTACTAAGTGATCACAGTTCATTCAGTATCCGTTTAAAACTGATAATGCCATTTTCTATAATGTAAGATATTCTTTCCGACAACCATTCTGAAAAATGCAATTGTTTTTGTAGATTCATAATTCATTCAATTTTATTCTCTGAAAAAATGGTCCAGAAATGGATGAAAATGTGTTCTTTGAAATTTGCACATGAATAATGGGATACATAATACCAGACACAATTTTATTTTATTGAATAATCAAGCAATGGTCGATATTTCTTTGAAAGGTTTCTGACTGAAAATTGTAGTATTTTTTTTATTTTTCATGAACTCGCTTTGATAGAATAATGCTTTGAAAGAATAGTGATTTCTGATTATACATCAGAAAGAAGCAAATAGTATTCAAATATTAGATGGAATGTTTGTTAAACATCTGTAGTATGTGTCAAAATTCTGAGAATCTTTTTTAGCCAATCAAAGAATTCGTTTTTGTCTAAATGCCATGGCAACCCAAAAAATTTCCGGAAATTTTCATTCTCCAGGGTACCCTGCGTGAAATTTTTCTGTGAAATATTTGACACGTGATAGTTGATATTTCAGTTTAATGTCCAAATGGAATTTTATTTTTCATATGAAAGGAGATAATATTTCATAATTATGTGTTTACTAGATTTTTAGAATATGTCTGAAAATATTTTCTCCACGATCATTGCAGAAATCAAATTTTAGAAAAAGTTCAATATACCAGTTGTCACTAGTTTTATTCGGCGGCCGCGTAGCCGATTCCCCCAAGTAATAATTAATAGCCGGAAATTCATATCGTATATGAATTTTTTAAGAGAATTTATGTATTCGAAATATTTCCAGCAATAATTCAAGCACTTGGGAGATTATAAGTGATAACTTTTCAAATCACTAATTTTAAAATACCGATTTGTCAAAATTCCATTGGAAATACAGGAATACTTGCATTTCGAAAATGTTATTGGAATAGTTTTTTATTACACAAGATAATTGTAGAACAATATATTTTGTCAATGGAAAAATGTCTGCGAGTTGAAAAATGATGGATTTTTCGTTCGAAATCGGCATCGAAACTGACAAGAAATCACTCGATCAAGATTTGAAATCAAAGTATCTCAAACATCCAGTTTCGCGCAACTGACTCCAGACACCCAACTCAACACGTTCATCTACACAAGAGGTCTTTGGTACGCGTTATTCGGAGTATATTGCACTGTTGCAGTCATGCGGCGATGACAAAGGGCTGGTCTGACTCGAAGGGCTATGTTCACAAACCGCGGGCTACTTGCTGGAGCCCACCAAAGCCGGTGAACCGTAAGCCTGTGAGTTGCAAGTTGGAAGAGCGAAGGGGTTCATTGAGGCGAAGGGGGAGGAGACTAAACTCATTCCTGAAAAATAAATGTTTTTATTAATGACATTCGTCGTAAAAATCCTGTTTTTTATGGTGACTATTCAGGAAATCACATTTCAGTTAATTCAAATTACATATTCGAAACCAACATCCTCCGATAATTCGTGCGAAATGGTAGTGTTCATCAACCCACTTATGACTAATATGAAAATTGGAATATTTTGGAGGATTTTATCTTTTAAATCGTTTTTCCTCGCATTCATTTAGCCAAGTATGAATGTCACGACTGTAGTTCCTCAAACGGCACGAGGGTCACGGATAACTCCTAGAACGCTTGAGGAAGAAAATAATTGACTGACAATCAATTTTCACATTGGTTCAGTTATACAATTCATAGACGTGTGGCAAAAATCACTAAAATTCAGGAGGTTCATGCATATATTTTGATGAATTCCATTTCATCATTTGATTTTGAATACATGTGTTCAATACAGGTTATTCGATATAAAAGTATCGATTCTATACTCAGTATATTCCTAAGGACATATAATAATAACTATAATTGAAAGTGCTCGCCCAAATCATAGTTGTTATGATGGTGCTATTTCGTTTTTTTTTGGAGCAGATGATTGAATGGATATTTAATTGTTATTCTTTAGAAACGCATCAAAAAGAGGATTTCTACTTGACTGAATTCATGAAATAGAAAATTACAACCAGAAATTGATTTCCATAGAGTTTTCAATATATTTTTTTCAGCATCTCCTGTAAACAAACGTTCAAGTCATTACTGAACTATCATGAGAATTTGTGGAAAAATTTGAGTTTTTGCTGATTATCAGAAAATTTTGTTGATCGAAATTATTGCGGAAAAAACATTATTTTTGTCTGAGTTACTATATGTATGTGGAAAATCATAGTGGCTAGACGTAATATAGGAGTAAAAATGTTTATTTTTCGATATGCTCATGATGGGATTATCGCAAGAAAATGAAAATGAAAAATGAGGTTTGCCTGCACTATGAAACATATATTTTAGACAGATAATAAAATAATAAAAATAAAAAAAGATTGAAGAATATGTTTAAAATTAATTATTTTGTGAAAAGTCGGGAAAATGGATACAAAAACCAATGAAATATATTTTTGTAGGAAGTGGCAATCACCATATTTGAAACCACTTTATATTTGTGCGGTTTCTAAACCACATTGTGAATGTGGCATTCAATTGTTTTTATATTTTCCACTATACACGTACATGGAAAAGGATAATCAAATTTCAGATATTGCATTTCAAATTTAAATCATACAAATAATGCTTCCATAGAGGAATTGATTCTATGACAAAAATGTTTTCCCTCCATATCGATGAATCTCCTGGTTTCTGTTCGAAGCAAAATAATATTTGAGCGCATTTCCATCACTCCGTTATCATTATTTGTCAAATGTTACATTTTATTTTGACTCGCAATCATTTCCTGAAGCAAATAAAAGAACTCTTTCGAAAAGCGCCAACACGAGTAGCCATTACAACGTCACACTTTCTACATCTACAAACAAACTCCACCACCAAACAAAAACAGGAGTAAAATATAAACTAATTACGAGCTTAACAAGCAAAACGTGAAAACAAAACGTAAACGATAATAAAATAATATACTAACACTGCACAGCCAAGTAGTGCCAGCCGGTAACGGGTTGATGCTGAAATAATGCCGGGGAGGGGTGCGAGGGGGAGGTTTCGCTGCCCCGAATTACGGGAGCGAAAGCGCTTTTATCTCGGTCCGATGGGGAGTCTTGTTTTATGTAATGCGGTCCGAGATGATAATGAGTGGCTTCCGAGGAAACTAAAAATTCAAAAATAAAATCGTTTGAGTGGTAGCTTTGTAATTAATATGATGATCATCGAACATTTATGTGTTATTCATTCTTATAATGAATTGTATCTGAATGTCATTTGTATCCACATATATACACATTTTCATTTAAAAGCACTAGAATATTTTGTTACATACTAAAATAGTGTCAACTGTCAAATGATTCATCCAGTCTGGTTTAAATCTGAAGAAGGGTAGCTGGAAGTGAGAGTTGGAAATATCCTAGTGATCTATTCTGGATCCCCTGATAACGTGTGTTGAAGAGTTTCAATTCAGGTTTGCTCCGGGTCACTCACAAAGTGTCCATTCATAGTGAATTAGACGATCTTCTTGATAATGAGGAGAATGTAATTGAATCCCAAGAGAGTTATCCAAATATCAATGGAATCCTATCTCGTGAAAGATATGTGAATGTACGACAAGTGTAATTGCGAAACTTGCATATATGTTGATTTGGCATAAAGCATAATCTGCTTTAGTATATGTTGTTCATTTGTACAAATGATTTCATTCATGGATGAAGTTAATGATTTGACTGAAATATCTTTTGTATATTCGTTTCCAAAAGAGGCCTTGATTCATTTCACTAGGTTGAAAATTGTATTCAAATTAGCATTATGTTGCATACGTTGGAAATGTGACTACAGCTGAAGGATTAGTTATTTCACATTCTTTTTTCTCTTTG
Organism: Chrysolina haemoptera; assembly: GCA_958298965.1. Taxonomy (NCBI): domain Eukaryota; kingdom Metazoa; phylum Arthropoda; class Insecta; order Coleoptera; family Chrysomelidae; genus Chrysolina; species Chrysolina haemoptera. Next base: position 28,074,512 of record OY282591.1, on the reverse strand, counting down.
AAATGGCGCCTAGTAAACTATTTTCCTAACGACATACGTGATTTTAACAATGAAAAATAATGCATATTCAAAACTCGTTTGACAATATTAGGACTTCTTTGTACTTCTAGAGAACTTACTTGGTGTGGTGTTGAATATCCCCGCCGACGGTGAACCAGGCAACATGTTGGACAGCTGCGACGAGGTGCTGGTGGGCGTCGCGCCGCCGTAGCCGTTCATGTTGCCGACGTACGATCCACCTCCGTTGGAGGAATGGGGGGTCGAGGCGTTCGAACAGTAGCCACCCCCGCGCGGCGACACGCTACTGCTCTGCGTCCTCCCATAGTCTTCTAAAAGAAAAACCCTAGGATAAAAATCTACTGTCAGTATAGCACTAATCGAACTGAAATATAGGTAGATGAGGACATTGTGGCGCAGTCGGTTTACTGACTCACAATAAGTAAATAAATTTGAATCAACCTATCGCAGCTATCAGTAATCAACTCGATTTTTTTTAAGAGATGACTGACAATGAGGCACATTTTAAAAACTGTTCAAAATGTTACCATTCTCATAAACTAGGTAATAAGTACCCGAGTGTAACTTGAATATTAACGTGAATAAACCAAGCTAAAGAGGTATTTCCCTCTTCATAATGAAAGACACAAATGGCCTTATTATTTTCGTTAATGAAAACCCCGGTTATTGATTGAAAAATATGTTAATAATATTATTTATTCAAGGGGATATGTAACTAGTTTTTACGGAAGTTTGTTTGAAGCCTAATAGTGTGTGGTATATGATTGATAATGGAAAGCTCTTTTTTCCTGACCGGATGAGCCACAATGAAAAAAACTAATTATAATGATTTAGAAATAGAATTTTAAAGAGCAGATGCAATTTGAACAGTTTGAGCAATTTGAGAACAGTAAATTGTTATTTACCCATACTGCACAACTATGGAGAAAGAGAGTAACTGCAGACAGTTGAAAATGATGTTTATTGCCTTGCTCCAGAGCTGGGCAGCATAGCCCTCTGGATTGAGAAATAAATTTCAGAATGAAAAAATGGTTACTTGAAGTAACAAGTGACGAAAGGTTGTTTTCGGATTGTGATATGGGGACAAGGGACAACTAAAAATCGAAAGTATATATCACTTCCAGTGAAACCGGAAATTTCATAAAGCTTAGTCTTTTGTCAAAAAATGGAGTTTTAGAAACAAAAGAGTTATAGAAGCGAGCCACCTTCTATGGACACCGGGTATATCAAAGCTGCCGCATACTGTTGACTGTATACAATAACCAAAAGGAGCGGCGGATTTGTCCACTCCATCAGCCCGAAAATTAAAACAAAAAAAGCGGAAGCGTTCAAAAGATTGTAAGGAACAAATTCATTGTATTCATAAAGTGTTCAACAATTTTGATTAAAAATTCTGCAAATTTTTCATCAGTTACCATCAATGACAATATACAGAATTAGCTCAAAACCATTCAGATACGGACATGAACATGAAACAATAATTTCCAGAAAAACCATATCAATAAACATCACATATATTACGGGAAAATAGTCTACGATCTACTGTAGTTAGAGAGCCGCAGGTTCTGAGACAAACATACGCACCAAGGTACGTTTTCGGTTTGGTGAGATTAAAGTCCATCCCTCGAAAACCATAAATTTCAAACATTTTTGAAATCAGGTAGGGCCCACTCCAGTACAAATGCCTGTTGCCTATTGACTTTTTTGACGATTTCTATAATATGTCTTCCGTTATGACTAGAAAAAGTGACTAGTAATCATCTGACAAAGCGGAACACGATTTGGTTGAGGCGCACTAGGTAATCGAAATTGCAAAAATTTTACGTCTCCTACGTATATGTTTAATGTTGTGTTCCTTTACTTTGTTATGGTTTTCACATCAGGAAAATCCGAGTGGAAGACTGTTTCAGTAGGGCCCAGCCTCGGGGTTAAACAAATGAACAAATTGAAAAACTTGCGGAAGCGTCATCTGAATTGGAAAACCAAAAACTGCACTTTGGTTCAATTTCGAGTCTTCAAATTTTGCATGGAGCTTCTTCAGTAGTAAGGTAAGCAAATTTCCAAAAGGGAAGACTTTTTGGTCAACATGTCTAAACATTTTTCTCATCGATAATTCAGTGTTTATACTTCAATAAACTTACCTCTCAACTATAGTAGTTGATGATAACAGGAATATATTTCAAACCTTATATAAGATCTCTTCGCTCCAACTGGCTCAGGAAGAGCACATAAATTAACTCAATGAAATCAATGAATGTCACCAAATGAATTTTTTTTTTAATTTTCAAACGAAGAAGATTACCAGTAATAAACAGAAGGGAAGGGGTGGAAAGTTGGGCAGAAAGTGTCCCCTTTGGAAATTGGGTTATCTGGCCACTTAAATAGCCCTACTAAAACTGTCTTTCACTTAAATTTTCCTGATGCTAAGACCATAACAAAGTGGAGGAACACAAAATCAAGCATACAGGAGTCGTCGATTTTTTGGGATGATCGATTTTTGGGCACAAAATTTTTAAAAATAGGTTCCGAGTAGTGCGCCTCAATCAAATCGTCTTATGCTTTGTCAGATGATTACTTGTCACTTTCTGAACAAAATCACCATAACGGAAGACATATATAAATCATCGAGAAAGTCAATTGACATTTTTGTTTGCCCTGTCCGATCTTAAAAATATTTTGAGTTAGGGGTTTTCAATGGATGAACTTTCATCTTTCCAAACGGAAGACGTATGGCTTGTCATCGCGGTACCAGACACGAGGCTCTCTAACTACCAGGAAAGAAATTGAAGCAAGGAAGGACAAGCACCTTCTGTCCACTGACCGTTTCCGTTGTCCTGAACGCTGACCGCCAGTTGACCCGTATATGCGTTGAAGGTAGACGTCATCCCGTTGTTGCCCATCGAAGGTGACCTTGGCGCTGATAAGGAAAGCTGGTTATTGCGTGGCATCGAGTACAGCGCCTCAGCAAGATCTGCTGCCCTCTTCAGTATTATCTCCTGCAAAACAAAACATTGTTCAATGGCCATCAATTATGCCAGAGCTGAGTCATATTGAGCAGTGACGCTATCAATCATAGTTATTAGTGGGATAAGTGAATTTACCTTCGGTAGTTTATCGGGGTCGCCCGGGTGCCTTGGTATGAGTTTTTGTAGCCTCTGGAAACCGTAGTCTATCGTGGGTTCGTTTAGGGCTGTAAATTGAATGGGAAACTATTATAAATCTCTAGAAAGACATTGAGGTGTGTGATAAATTCCATGTTAACAAATCAGAGTTACAAGCATTATATTGAACAAGTTCACCGTTGAAAAAACATTAAACGAAACTGATTCAATGATAGGATTACTCTTTAGAATGTTAATGAAATTATATTATCTTGTTCATAAATCAGAAGTATATCTATCGAAGAATAGTGTGATGACAGCGGATACTTACAAACATATACAAATCGTCCTGGAGCTCCTTTACAGAATTGTTTCGATTTATAGGATAACGTTACTTCTACTACTCCTGGTATATGCCGTGGTGGTGTTTGAACTCGTATCGCATGCGGTGTTATGAGCTGAAAATGAAAATATTCAAGATGAATAATAAGGTTTGTTGAACTCATGCCAATTTTTTCTTTTGTTTTTCCATATACAGGGTGTTTCCGAAATTGGGGTAATAAATGAATGGGGAGTAGAAAATGATAAAACAAAACTAAATGAAAGAATACATTTTTGTCGAAAAAAATTTTTATGGGAGATATTGAATTTTGAAGTTTTCAAAATGTTATTTGGTAATCACTGATCAGAGATCTATAGCCTGCGCAAATCGCGCTGAAACACTGCCAGTGGCTGTGGCCTGAAGAAACAAAGCAGTGCCTCCCAAACAAACGTTACTGAAAGCGATTTCATAAAATTTTATTGAGTATTTCGAAAAATTTTGTATGCTTCAAAAACGAAAATGTTTGCCATATACGATTAAATTAGGTTCCAAATAAGAACTCATTTTCTCAATTGCTCCAAATTCGGAGCAATTGAGAAATTCGGATTTATTTCCGAATTATATAACGATTCCATAGAAGAATCTGCAATTATTGTTCACAAGGAGCTTATGAAGAAAGAATTCGGATGTCCTGCCAGGACAGCTCATATTGCGATGAGTAGTCCTAGTAGGATATCTAGATTCTTTCATTATATTACGATTCTGATATCTTTTGGCTTTAGGATCAGAAGCTAACATCATTTTGTGAGAAATGATCAGTCTAGAGTGGGATAGCAAGTTGAAAGGTAAGACACTTGCTATCACAAGCTTGTAAAAGTCTCCGGAATATTGTTGGTTTTGAATACTTTAAAAAGTCTGCGTATTTTTTCTCGAAGAATTTAAAAATGCAAAAAAGTACAGAGTATTCCATTAAAAAAAAACATCACTTTGAATGTTACGCTTTTCAAACACCTTGTATAAAAATCATTATTTTCAAAATGTACTTCAGATCGACATAAATATATACTTCAATGAGACTCGTACAGTGAACAAGCCCATTATTGAAACAAAAATGTAACGGCCCATTATCCAAAATATAACATTTGCCCAAGTCTATTTCTGAGAGACCGTTTCCCCTGCCATTTTCTTTCTATCCAAAACACATAAAATCTTACCTCGCTCCACACGAGCATCGTGCCGAAAACGACTTGTAGTCCATCAAAGAAGTTATCTCCGACTATAATAACTGTCGATCCGCCTGCCGTCCATCCTTCGCTGGGGCTGATTGCTTTTATACAGGGGGTGGCGACCGGCAGGGGCGGGTACAGTCCTGGAAATTGACCTGCAATGTTCCGAATATGATATTACAGGTGTTATTTGTAGAATAATAGTAATAGTGATAGTAATAATAATGATAGCAATAATTAATATGGATACATAACAGAATGGTGCTGGATAGAGCCTGTAAAGTCATTAGGAGTGGCAGCTGATGAACTTGGTCTCGTATTCGACAGTAACGGGCGAACCCAAACTCCGAGTTGGAACCCGTTCAGCAAAAAGCTCACATCAAAGCTGCGAAGACTGAGGTCCTCCTGCAGCTGCACAAGAACATGCCAATGCATGAGGTCTTCTTCAAAAACATTGAAGACCTTGGCTTATCCAAAAACCTGACCTTTGCTTTCCTCAGGTCAAGTGAGCTGAAGTCGGAGACCGAGGGATTTATAATGGCTTACCAGAATGGTGTCTTCAACACACTGGTCTACCGTAGCCGCGTGATGGGTATAGAGATCCCCAACACTAGACGCAGAGCGTATCGTGGGGCGTCTGAGACCCTTATGCATTTGCTGTCAGCATGTCCAGCATATGCGGTCTCAGCCCATATCCACAGGCATGACGCGGCCCTACGAGTGTTGTACTACCATCTACGCCACTCGTACGGTATAGACGAGACACCGGTGTTGCCTTATGCTCCGGGGGATATTCAGTGCGTTGTGGAGAATGAGAAGTGCCGAATATATTGGAACTACTCACTCCCCACTCTCAGGCAAATACAAGCCAATAAGCCTGATGTAGTCCTCCTCGACCATCAAAGTAGAACGATTTTCATCATGGAGTTTCAGGCTCCTGGCGAAACGAACATATTCCAAAAAGAGGAGGACAAACAGACTAAATATCGAGAATTACTCTTTGAACTCCGCAGGCTCTACCCAAACCATTCTGTTCAAATGGTGGTTCTGATTATAGGGGTCCTTGGTGGTATGATGGACACACTGCTCTCGAACTTAAAAATCATACCGGTTTCCCATAATATGGCAGAAATCTTATCCGGACGAATGCAAAAGGCCCTTATCCTTGGTTCACTCCGTCTGCTCAGGGCACATGATTCTCGGACCCAGTAGTTGCTCACCCCATGGACGTGGGGAGTGGCCATCTGGGTAAAAGTCACCAGCGCGCCCTCCAGATGTGTCGGAGCTCCGGAGACAGGGCCCGACTGGTATAATCCCACCGCATAAAAAAAAATAATCAAAAAGGCTAATAACCATAGCAGTCGATGTTTTAGGTAGTGGACTGCAATTATTATCATTTGCCAGGGCGACGTACTTATTTTTTTGGTGGCGCATTAATTTTTCAGCTGTAGGAAAACCCGAAAAACCTACTGCATTACCCCAAATGGTCTTTGCACATTCCATGCATAGATGATCCCTTCATCCACCTGATTGAATACAAAATAACGAATCTTCAATAAACACCATATTACAATTTTCTTGAAAAGAATAGTGCAGATATCGTCTACATCCATACCAAATTCTCAATATCGCAAGCGTACATTCTTATAGGGTTCCTTTAATCTGCATTCTCGTTCGCCTCCTTTATTTATTACCACTTTCCCAGTCAAGATTTCAGTCTTTCGAGCTGTTTCTCACTCAAGCGAGAGTGTTGCATTATCCCGTTTGCCTGGAAACAAGTGAAAGCAGTCGTGTTTCTTCTGCTTCGCTCTTTTAATATTCCACAATGTTCCTTGTTTCATCGTTGAGTTCCAACTCGGAAATTTGTACAATCGAGTTTGCCGTGAATTAGACTCATCTGTTTGGGATAATGCGATAAATTATGATGGAATCTGATTTCTTGGATGAAGTGGATTTGGAGTGGTTTGTTGGCTGTAACATTTTTTACTGGTCGGTCAGTGGATAAGAAGGGAATAATATTGTTTCCTTCAGTGGTATTATTTGAAATGTTTTCGGATACCTATATCGTTAACAGGACAGGTAGCTAGTGGTTAGAAACGCTGTCTTTCAGTCATTTCTGGCTGCCGGTCGTGTGTTCGAAGTCTAGCGACTGCAGATTTTTTTCTGATGGCACAAAAAAGAGCATAAGAAAGAGATTTTTGTTTGGGAAAAGATTGTCAATATGATAGTCAACTATTTATCACACGGCTAGATTTTTGTTTTTTGAACATGTCCTGAAATTAATCCATTCAAACATTCAAACATTGAAATTGAAATTCTCAAGCTGTGAGCACTTATTTCTTCAAAGATTACTAAACTTGTTATTTGTTAGTCATTTATTATTTCATTGATACTGTTACCTGACATGCACAGGACAGTATCATCTGCAAAAAGTTCAGTTCTACAGTTCTACACATTTCCTTACAAAAATTTGACTATATTTTGTAACTTGATATCATTCGAATATTTCTTAAATCATTGTACAATCATTTGGCCAAATCGTTGCTTCTCATTTAAGCAGATAAAATTTTTATCTATTTTTTCAAAAGCTCGTACAAGCAAACTACACCAATTATTTTTCCATCAAAGCAGTTTTCCAGCCAAAGAGAACACAGTCTGTGAAGCACTTTTAGATAAGATTTCACTTATATAGCCAGCTTGATCTGTACTTAATAAAGCACTGTCTTCTATGTTGACCATTTTTGGCCGTTTTTCTTTTCCTTGAGCTCCTTATATATTATATATTTTTTTTCAACTGACACAATTGAACTTTTTTCGACTCATCTTAAAACTTTCGTTTTTCTGAACTTTGATGACTCCAACTGCCATGCAGTGAGTGGCACTTTTTTTGTTATCCATCCCTATATAAAAATTGATAATGATATTGAAGTTGTTATATGTTCTGATATCTCTTGAATGATACTCGCGAAAAATTCTTATTTTTTTTCGCATATTAAATCTAATGTTATTGCTGTATCCTGAAAGAGCATTTCAGTTTTCATATTTCCATGGTCCTTGGAACTGATCAATTTTTTTACTACTTTCAACATTTCTTTAGGTTATTTAATCTGTTCCTTCGTAGTTTTAAATTACATCAACTTCTTCATTATGAGTAATTACTGCTCGTTGATATAATCAATCCTTTTCCTTAATTTGATGTTTTGTGGCATCACACGTTAAAAGGTAAGGGCTGCGTCTTCCCTAGCTCGCACAAGTCTCGATGACTTCTGAGGGTTGCAGCCGTTTGACAGAAATGGATCCACGACAGTTTGCTACCACACCTCTCTTAATTTTCAACAATGATAATAATTGTTCATCCAATGCATCTCGAATTCAGTACATATTGATTCTAAGATTTCACGTCTCCAGAAATATTCTAGAATTTATTCAAATAATTTCACAATGGAATAGAATCTTCCACAAGTTTCATTCGAAAACGGCCTTGTAAATATTTAGGAGTATTTTCAATAAGGAGCAAATAGAAAATAACTACCTACCATAATATGTTGTTTCCTTTGTGATAGCAAGATACCTTTCATTGGTGTATTCAATCAACCGACTAATTTCATTCAGTCAATTGGCCAGTCACAAATTCCAAATCCGAAAGTGTCTACCTTTCCTTTTCCACTACCCTTGACATTTTCACTTCTTCCTCCAGTGAACTGAATCGCAAAGCAATTTTACAAAGTTTTGGATACGAGATAGGGGTCCGCATACAAACGAGATGTTACGGCGCGATGTTGCACGATTTAAAATAATTCCGACTAATCTAGACAAACCATTGAACAGGTATATAATATTCTCCAGGTGCGGGTAGGAGACGTCTGTTAATGTATGTTTTCTCGACCATGATTAGGATCAAAATCAAACAAAAAGCGATACGAGAACGAAAATAACATTTTTATATTCACTATGTCTATTACAGTGTTTGGATAGCAATGACAGCTTAGAGGCTGGTGAACAGATACATCAAAGAGAAGATACTGGAGCTCAATTCACTTAGTGGCCTCCAGCACGCGTACAAAAGTGGTCAAGACATGGAGACAAACGGTCGAGGGTGGGTTAAACTGTGGCGGCGCCACCTTGGGTTCATTCATCTGTGCAGCTTCAGCGAGGCCTTACCCACGAGGGGCTATTCGCAGGGACGTATCTTGTTCCCTTTGCTTCGTGATAGATAGCCTCCAAGTTACCACACTCAGCCCTACGCAGAAGATATTGTCATCCTGGTCGATGACCAAGGACCCAGTCTCGTGAGTGGCACGACAGATCAGCATCCGACGAATCAAAAACCCAACTATATACTTGATTGTTCTGAGATAAATGCAATGAGGAGGGCACCCATTTGGGAGCTGAAGGCATAAGACATCCTCCCCTGCACCTCTTCATTGAACATGAGGCACGCAAAGCCATTGCTTGCTTGATAAGCTCCAACCAATAGCGGGGGAATGTATGTACATTCTCGATTATGGAATCAAATGGTGTGTCCCTTCTTTGATATGATGGGTGATAGTTCTTCACCTGCTATATGATTCAAAGAAGGCCGTTGTCAGGAAGGCTGGGAGAAAATCGGGCACCATCTGATTCCCACCAATCTGATCAAGTGGGATTGCTACAAAACGGAGGCATCAGCCATCGCTGAGGTATGAGAGCAATCTCAGAAAACAGAACCCTATTACGCCCTGGGAAATATTTTACCCATTCGCCTATGGGCATAAATGTTTGCTACACTCACCTATGCAAAAGAGATGATCATCGGAGACTAATGCGGCCAGAAAATTGCGATATGCATCGACAGCCAAACGGCCCTCACATTACACAGAGTTAGTTCTTTGCTGGTGTCTAAATGGAACGATTTGCAAAGGCTATAAGGTTAAGTAACTTCTGATTCCTGGTCATATCCGAGTGCTCGGAATTGATCAGAAGAAGTGCGAAAAGCTTAACAACTGGACCAGAACCAAACCAAGAAGTTTCTAGATCATGGAGCATCTCAGCAGTAGACACCCAGCAGTGATGGGTATCTACTGGGCACGATTGAGAGGCCTACACGCTGATGGTTCCACCCGTCCTCGAACTTCTTTTATTTTCAGTTGCTATAGAGTAGGCAACTGAAAGTGGGAAAAAACTGATATACTCAATGAATTGTATTCCACAATATACAGTATCGAAAACTTTTCATCTGGGGTATAGACAGAAATCTACGCGAGCAAGAAGGAACGCATTTATATGATAATACCACATAAATGAAAGAGACGCACTACTGTGCGCCTCTCCTGTTACCACACCCGACAAATTAACAGCTCACGTCGATATCCCTTCCTCGAGTAGAGGAGAAATTGTAATGCTCTCTCAACATACAGCAAGCTATTCTTCACGCTCTATTGAGATTGAGATTTTCAGAATCAAATAGTTTTATTTTGAGGGACGTTACCGTAGTGTTGGGATATTTCTTATAAACAATGGAATGGAATGAATCGTAACGATTTTTGCAAATCTACCTTGCTTTGTGTATTAATGTTCACCAACAATATGAGAGCATAACTTTCAGAAAATCTGTCTAATTACTACTGATATCGCATATTTATATATTTTATTATTGCTTTCCCCAGTGAGTAAGCGTTTGCGAAAGTGGATCTTGACAATAGATGTCAAGAGATGTCAGTTACAAATAAATATCATTGCGTGAAGTATATTGTCTATATTCATACCATAACATGGCGCAGTCAGTAGGATCAATAATAAAAGCTCTACTCAGAAAACTTCTCGCTTTTCTTGTTCTATGGCTCTGTTGTGCAATGAAAAAAAATAATAATTATAAATGTATTTCACTTGTGTCAATAATAATTATTTCTGGTATTCCTTCGGAAGATCGTTTTGGCAACACCGCATTCGGCGAGGATACGCAACGCAACGGTCCCCGATCCAGAACACTGGCGTAACGTTAGAGCGGGGGATGGCGCATACAAATGAGCGCGATGATTTGTAGGTAATATCTCACCTGGGCGAACAATGCTCTGGCACAGGTACATTCGGAACAAGATTAAGAACACATCAGTAACTTTAAAGTTACCGGAGTGTATTGTAGTAGACAATGAATCATTTTCCACGATATCTGATTTTCTTTATGAAAAGTTTCGTAATCAGTAGTAATATGTAATAATTCAACTATTGCGCGACTCCGTGCATTTTTATTCATTTCAAAGAACTATTGTATTACAATGTTTTGTAGAACTATTTTACAGGGTGAACCACGAGGTTTTGGCCATTGAATATCTCGGAATCGAAATTTTTTTTGCAGCTTTTTCAATGAGCTTTTATTTTTCTCGTTCTCGTGACATCAGATTCAGAAGTATTAATGGGACAACCTGTATATTTTGATATTCATTTGTTTCTCCCGATAAAACGATTCCAACAAACTATCACGCTTGTGGACTAAAACGATTAGTTTAAGAACTACAGGTACTTCAATATCCTTTGTCCCACGACGTTTTTTAATAAAATGTGGATGATTATTATAATTTTGCCTTGTTTTAATCATCACGGAAAATATAGGACTACCCAAATATACAGGGTGGCCCTAAACCTAAATAATTTTGCAATTGCTCGTTTCAGACGTCGTGGGACAAAGGATATTGAAGTCCCTGTAGTTCTTAAACTAATTTTTTCAGAGCACAAACGTGTGAGTTTTTTTATCGGAAGGAACTTAGAAATATACAGGCTGTCCCCTCAATAATTTTGAATCACGAGACCGAGAACAAAGAGCTCTATGGGTGATATAATATCAGAAAAAGTTTTTTCAATAGCTTGAATTTTCAACCCCAAAATGTGGATTCTCTACTACTCTCGAGTTCCGAGATATTCTCTGGCTAAAACCTCTTGGGCCACCCTGTATTTTTCCTCACCTTCAGTAGGATCTAGACGTTTCGCCCTTCTCCCATGCTTTGAGTTATTATGTACAAACATGTTATCAGAAATAGCAAGGAGAGGTCCATCCACAGCTACTTGCGTTGAAATTACTACCTGCAAATAAGAAATTAATTAATATCATGTCGAAAACTGCACGGAAGAAGTAACTATTTGATACTTATATGTACAATAAAAATGTATGGGAGACCTACAAAGTTTCACTCATAGTTTTGTGGATAAATATATCACGATTTGGAAATAACTGCCTCAAGGTGTTATAAGAAGTTTGACACAGATACTTTTGATGTCTTGTGAATCTTAGATTGGAATCGAAGTATACTCAGCCCTAGATTCTTATTTTCTTCAGGTATTGGAATTTTATTTTATCTTTGTAAGTTCTGATTTTTTCTATTTTTTGAGTCCGAAAAGCCCAACTGCAGACTCGATTGCATGTTGTTTGAGCATATGGCAGAAAAAATGTCAAATATAGCTGGAGATCTTTGTAAATATTAAATTGGGCTTCTTGCAAATTGTCACCATGAAAATAAAAATAAATATATATGTGTCATATACATAGTAATGCAACTATCGTAGGTACTCATGTTTATCAAATAATAAAAGTTAGAAATATATAGACTAAATAGCAGTGGCCTCAGAATGCATCCTCGTAGCACACTTTTTTGCAGATTATTTTATTATACATGAATAGATACAGTTTTACATAGTTCATAAGTTCAATTCATTATGAAAGTCTTCTTGATTACTCTAACTGGAGTTCAGAGAATGTTTTTCGGATTTTTCATTTTGTTGATCTTCTTTTTTCTTGCGTAAATTGAAGATAATGGATTGTGTATGTGAACGTCATGTTAGTGAATACTATAATAACGTTTTCAAACGCAATATTGTCACACCCATATTTCCACGCTTATATATCAACTCACTCTGTTGGAAAAAAAAATGTATGTATGTCACGGTCAAATTTTCTAACCAATTTTCTGACCACTTTTAATCGTCCAATTTTTTTAGAGGAGAAAATAAAATTGCGGCTCCAATATGGTCGGAGTTTTGTAATTATGAACCGATTCAATTCAAAACTGGTGTGATTCTTCTGTCAAAACTGAAAAATTCAAGATGGCGGCTCCATTATGGCGGACGAGTTTTGTAATTATGATCCGATTATTTTCCTAGTATCTGGGATTTTTCGAGGGCGGAGATTATGATTCTTCTCTCAAAATTGAAAAATTTAAGACGGCGGCTCCAATATGGCAAACAAATTTTGTGTTATGATCCAATTCGTTTCAAAATTGGTATCTGGGGGTTTTTGAGGTCGGAGATTATGATTCTTCTGTTGAAATTGAAAAATTCAAACATATACAAGACTTAAATAAGAACGATAAAAAAAATCAAACCACACTTATATTTAAATGCACTCAAAAAGGGAAAATAATATTTTTCATGATTATCCAAAAATGAGGGGTATGAATAAAAGTGAGTAGCGCCAGGAAAATACATATCGCAATGATGATGAGGCTCTTCACGCTTTTACTCATACCCTTTATACTTGGATAATCATGAAAAATATTATTTTCCCCTTTTTAGTGCATTTAAATATAAACATGGTTTTTAATTTTTTTTCATTATTATTTTTTCTCTTTCCATAAACCACTCTCAATAATTCGGAATCTTGCCTGTTCTGGAGTAGAACTCCGCTATATTCCGTTATGAATTCTCTGGAATTTCTCGTGAAAATTGCGTTGAATTGGATAGCGCTGGAGACATTTATTTCAATTTCCACGCACCTTTCTCCGGATTTACCGGTGAACAGCAGAAATAGAAAAGATTTTTATTCTCTCCAGAATCATGGGGTAGATTGAGGACGTATATAAGAACTATAAGATATAACGGAGCTGCTTCACGGGCATCATTTGTTTTCCTTGATCTCGTTCCGGAGATGAATATACAGCGGCGAGAGGCTGCAGAGGTGTAGGAGAGAAGACGATTTCGTATTTGAAATGTCTCGAATAATTTGAATGCTTTGAAGGGGTTTCTGAAATCTTCAGTGCGATTGCAATTGTTTGGAGTCTATGTCAACTGTATCTGTCAAAATGAAACCATAAGGAAGACTAGTGTCGAAATGTTATTGAAAATAGTTTATTGTTATAATCAATTGAATATTTCAGCTGAACAACCCTTAGATGAATGGAATAACCATAAGCTTGTATGCCTCTCGAAAGTGCCCGTTATGCATCCACCGCTCATCAAGCCAAGTAACTTGATTTTTTTTTAAATACTTGACTTAACTTCAAAACTCAACCTGTTAAAAATTTGATATTTGACTTGACTCGATTCACGGTGTGAACTACTTGACTTGACATCAAGTAAAATCAAACTACTTGATAGCGATCCGTGAAATTCACACCGGAGCGTTAAAGTAGGGGATTCACCGAGTTTACAGCAAGCAGGCCCCCGATTGTTCGATGACGACGTGCTGCTAGATTGCTTACGTCTGATTTAAGTGATTTATCCGTAACGGAATCGGAACTTTTCCAGAGCAGCGGCTCAGAGTATATCGTAGATGAAAAAGTGTCAGGATTTGATGACATCGAAACAGAAGCAGGAAGTGCATGGTCGGCGCCATCATAGGCCAAACGAGTTGAAGTTGATGAGAGTGTATTTAATAAAACAAAAATCATAACGGATTATTTGATAGTCGAGCAAGATCCTAAGGGTAATAAAAATACGGACGAGCAAGGCAAATGTACTGCGGTTTTATGAATGAAAAACTGTGGAACATCTTCACTTAGGCGACATTTGCAAGATAAACACACGTCACACAAGTCTACGAAAAAAAAATACATTTCAAGGCGCGATTCCTAGAACTTTCTCGCGTCATTAGAAAAATATCTGTAGTCGCTAGGACTTGAACTTACACGACCATCAGCAAGAATGGCTTGAACACGACGGTGTTAACGGTGTTAACCCCTCGGCCCTGACCTGACCCGATATATTCATTAAAAACCACTGGCACCATCCTTCTAATCAAATCAACCTCCTCATACCTTTCCTCTAAAAAACTGAATGACGCGTCTAATTTCCAACATGGACAAAACAGTAAAAAATAATTATTCACATATAAGTAATTATTTTTTCAAAGGAACCCTGACACTTCAATGAGAATCTTGAGGCCTGGCAATTAAACGAAAAATACTGCATCTTGAAAAATTACGAGTCCGCAGTTTTTTGAGTTAAATTGCCTAGAGGCAACAAAACTTGAATTATACGTGTCAAGTTTACTTCGACCTAAGATGCAGACCTACTAGAATCAGACGCTTTCAAACGTTGGGGTCCGTTTTGTCGCTGGAAAAATTAGGGCAACTTATTCCAGTCATAATGACAAAAACACCGTTAGTTATAGGATTTTTAGTGTATGAATTGAATTTCCACTTATAAATAGTGTATAGGGTGGTTCATAAGTATTGATTAATTAAAAAAATGGGAAAATCAATAAATCACCCTGTATCTTGGTTATGAAGAACGATAGACCCATAAAATATAGGTTATTTAGAAGGACCTCGGTGTCTTCCATCTACCCTAACTGTATGCGCATTTCCCAATGAATCACCCTGTATAATTGAAATTTTTTCAAAACAGTGAATAAAATAGTTATTTATGATACAAGTGTTAAAAGTGGCAGTTTATTTTGTGAGTGGGGAATATTGCAAAACGAGCTTTAGCGAGTGGAGCAACCCCACGAGCAAAATGAAATCACTTTTAACAATTTTATCATACAAATTTTTTTGTACAACAGTTACTGCTAGTAAGAAAAAAACAAAAATAAATAAGATCCATGAGGATTCGAACACACGATCTTTGGATTACAAAGACGCTCCAACTATAATGAAACCCAACGCACTTTATTTATGAATGTCATTATTTGTCAGTGATGAAGGACCTTCTACAGTGGACTGAATACTATTTCGTTTGTAACTTTGAAAGGAATTATTACTACCAATTGCACAAACGGCCAAATACACGTGCAAACTTTCATAAATGATTCCTTTTGAGTAGTTCTAATTATTATATATCATTGAAGTGTTTCTATTAGGGAGATCTATATTACTGAGTATCCATCATCTCTTCTGTCATCTTACTTTCAACACTAGTTTTAAAAGTGATGTTTTGAAAACGTCAGCCTTTAGTTCATATGTCAATGAATTAAAAACGTTATTTTCAATGACAGTTGTACAAAAAATTATTTTAATATCTAATATTCAACACACCTTTGCCACGAACGACATTTGAGACACAACATTTCCGGAAAGTCCTATTTGTTTTTCAAGGGAAATTTTCCGTTTAGTTTTGGCACCATATTTTTGATACACCCTGTATATATCCTTCTTCGTCTTTTAAATTTCCCAAATTCGAATAACGCGACTCATCTGAAATACTTTCGAACTTCTCTCAACGCCCTCGTAACCAATATATATCTTAAAATGGTCGATGGCCGTCGTAGTATTTCAAGTAGCATATCGAACGTCGCGAATGCCGCCTACTGGCCGTTTTGCCGTCATCGTTCCACCGTCCCCATGGGAACGCGTGCGTTCTCCCGCGAGGGGAGAAAGTTCCCTCGGGAGCGCGTACGTCCCACGGGAGGAGTCTGTCTTGCGATGCACTTCCGCAGTTTACCTTGGCCGCAAAATGGCTGCTACTGCATGTCCTGCCGGTGTCTTGGGGGTGTACGAGGGATGGTCAGTTAGTTATTCATTATGAACTTGCAAAGAATCGGTTTGCTTTCTGTAATTTAGTGTGGTCATTTAGATAAAATTAAATACCCAACGTAAATTCGACAAAAAAATTTAACAAGATAATAGTTATTTATGTACCAAGGACGAAAAACTGTCTATTATAGTCGAGCCTGCAAATTTATAGCTGAGGCGCAGCCGAGGCTAGCAAGCAGGCGAGACAATAGACGGTATTTCGCCGAGGTGCATATTACATTTTTTCGTCGACCTCTACAAATTACCTACTAATTTCCGGTTTTCGAATCGACAATCGACTGTTTTTTTTAGGGAAGTATTTTTCGTCCGCAGACACTTTTCGTCCGCAAATACTTTTCGTCCGCAAACGCTTTTCGTCCGCTGTGGTCACTATGCTGTATCATGTTGAATTTCAACATCATGGATCTCAGAAATGAAGCGGTTGCGGACACAGGTTTATTAGAAAGAAAGTCTTTTTTTGACCTAAGAAACCCCTGAAATCTTGATACTGAATTCTGAATCACCCTGTATACGCAGGATATGAATAAGCGATTATTTTCAACATTTAGTGAAGAGAATGCTGATTTTATGGATAAATTGAAAATGAGGCAGGAGTACAACAAAGTTTTCTTGGCATGTATAAGTTGGACCTGTCACACTACTTCAAAATTGTTGCATATAGTCCAAAGAGGGCATGTGTGTTGCTGCTTCAGTATAATGATTCTATATTTACTAAATTATTCCTGATTTTCGGAACATCGGCAAACATCTCCGTGAAGTGCGACAAAACACATTTCAGGTACTCAAATACTCGCATATTATATTTGCATGAGAAAGTAGGAGTCTTTAGAAACGATATGAACTTTTCCTTTTCCTTCTCCCATCATTTTAAGCACAGTTATGACCAATCAAATATTCGGCTCCGCCAGAACATTCAGCGGCGGGTACCTAAGGGTGAAGTGAACGTGAAATTTAATGTCGGCGTTCAATCACGTTTTCTGGGAAAACGAGCGCATTTCATAAGAAATTACTAGTAATAATTTTTGTGAAAAATTGAATTGGTTTTTACCCTGTTTTTTCGATAAATCATATACTTTCCAAGATTCAGCAAAAATCTATTTATTTATTTTCCATCGAAAGAAAAAAATATGTTCCACCCCTGGAATTTTGGTAAACAATCATTTTTCGTATTTATCATGGTTCCAGCTACTAGCATACCAAATTGGTGGTGCTACAATCGATTCTTTTCTCAAAACCCAATCGTACTGGATTAATAGTGAACTAATTTGTGTAATTGATACCGGTCGTAAATATAAAAAACTAGTGGATATAAGACAAAATTGCGTTTCTTCCGTTTCATTGAAGTAATATTGAACTACTTGAATAAAAATAGTGATAGTGAAAACTTCGGCCGCGAAAATCTTAGCCATTCTATTGATTCATACAATTATTGTATGTATTGCACTCGCGATGAATGACAGAGATAGCTTGAACATACTCACTTGGAACCTCCTCATATCTCTTGGATTGCCGGCGTTCTTCAAACAATTCTGGTTACACTTGAGGAAAAACTTAAGGAAGAATCTGAAACAAAAATAAAATTCAATTACTTTGTAATAGATATTTACGATATAAATGTCGTAAAGATTCATATTACGTTATGAGATGGAACATTTGTTCCATCTCATACTGACATTAGTCAGTATTCCTTAAATTATTGATATTAGAATTATGCAACAAGCAAGCGTTGCGCCCATTGTTGATTTATTTTGCGAACTGTCAACTTTGACACGTTCATTCCAATTTAGTAAAATTTCATCGACATTAGTTCAGACCATTAGAGAATAGATTCAGATATAGAATAAGCTACAAATTAAAAAATTCAAAAACTATTACCTGATAAATCTCGGGATAGATACTCAAATTTATAAAAAATTTGTTCTTATTATCCTTTTCCATTAAATAGACTGACATTCAAGAAGAGAAACAAATGAATTTTAGTGCGGTAAAGTATCTCATTACGAAACTCATATCAGTATCGTAATGACCGAGATTACATATTGATAGTAGGTAAAACGTTTTACATGTTTTCGAGGAATTGGTGAAGGGGCCAGTCAACAAATGATTGTATATAATAGTTATTTTTGTACCAAGGGTATAATTAGATGTTTATGCCCTGAGGGCGTCGTTTTACGAACCCGAGGGCCTCTGGCCTGAGGATTTGTATGCTCGCGGTACATACAAACTTTTATGTCATACTAGTTCGTTATTGCAATCCAATCTCAATACAAATCAGTATTTTAAAAAATCCGGTTTGAATTAATAACATTGCCATTTTATCGTAGTAGACACTATCGGTGCTAGGTGAATGTTGACAAACATAAATGTCATAAAATCACAATAATTTTTATATGTGTCAAAGTTAGAAGTCAAAATGAACAAAGATTTTGGAATTCCTGACGAAATTATTGAAAAAGCAAAGAAAGCAACTGAAAATCTGTTGCCAAAAGAGTCTAAAAAAGTTTACGAAATGGAGTTAAATTTTATTACTCTTTTTGTCATAAAGTGAACTTTATGCCCACACAGGCATGAAGTACGGCAATAGATAGTTGGTAACTAAGCAATAAAAACCCAATAATGAATAAGTATGACAAAATATTTCTGAAGAAGAGTTACCATATACCATCTGGTTGAAAGAAATAATTCCATGAAATGAAACTTAGAATAAGATATTGATTTCAATCTGCTTCAACAAAATAAACATTGGAGATGAGATAAACCTCGTCATCCTATTACAGACGACTATTTATTTTCTACTAATGGATATTGTTCTGTAAATTTCCCATAAAGATGAACATAACTGCAAAATATTCAGGAAACCTTTAGGAAAATGGTCTTGATGTCATCTTCCAGTAAAATATATATGGAATTCCTCATATAATTGATCTATTATTTTCAACATACTACTAGTACTAAGTTTTAGTATATAGAGTACTTAGTTAGTTGACCAGTGTGTGGACCAGAGTAAGATGAAAATGTGCTTAAAGTATCGGAACCTTATGTGATCTTGACCATCTGTTACTTTGAACATCCGAACTGAACAAACTGTCACAATTCAACATGTACAGCTGTGTGCATAACAAGTCGCACAAGGCATTGCACTAATTGCATTGTATTGCACAAACTAATTGAGCTAAAGAAATGTTGAAAGCGCGTTACTGACAAAATTATTCTGAATTTTGACTGTACTTGTCAAAGTCGATAATTCAATTAAGATTGACAAGTCTGGCTCACAATAACCTTTAACTGCTGTACGACTTTTTTATGCACACAACTGCACATCTGCACAGTCAGGATTTACTTATTCATTTCCATTGTTAAAAAATGTTCAATATTTGGCGAATGCGATTATATGGTGCACATTATTGGTGAAGGCCCGTTCATTTCGAAGAAAATTATAATAGTACCTATTCAATATGCTTTCCAAATGTTTTTGTCATCAATAATAAAGTACCGCATTTCTCAAAATACAGAACAAATTGATGAGGAATATTTCCGAGGGGGAAACCGCTGGGAATTTTGGTGTACATGTCATGGGTATTAGTGGCATTACTGGGCATTAGTCGGGAATTAGTGGCACTACTCGGGTATTAGTTGGGAATTCATTGGGAATTAGGTGTTACTTGGAATAATTCAGAAACAATCGGTGAAAGCCAAAAAAAAGGTCGTCAGTACATGGGAATGGAATTTTCTGAAAAATTAGATAAATCCGAATTGAACAATGAAAAAAAAAAAGGTCATCCGACTAGTCCTTGCCAACAAAAGTAACAAAGTAACATTGAGACACGATTTTATATTTTTCTTACTTGTCTAACGGGCAGTACTGGCATTTTTTGGGAGGTATTACTCTTGAATTACTGGGTATTACTCGGGAATTACTTGGGTATTAGAGGCATTACTTACGAGTTTTGGGAATTAGTGTACACAATATTCTCAGCGTTTTCCCACTTCGTTTTCATAAAATGAATAATTCATGTTTTGAATATCGAAGAGATTCTTAATTATTCAATTAATTATTCATATTTTTAAAGTGATAACGTCTTATAAATCGATAAACGCCGGCTGCACGCACGAAAAACTATGACTCATTGTCACGTTCCGCCTGAGTCGAGCGTGCAAGCGAGAGCGCGGAACAAGCGATAGAGAGGCACGATCGGTCCAAGCGTTCGGCTTGTGACACATCTATCTCTCTTCAACTCCATCGGCCGATGCGTCCGAGTAGAACAGAGACAGAGACAGCGGCAGCACACAATCTACACGTGAACTGTTTTGTCAACTGTTTATAAAGTCAATGTGAATTCCATTGTTTATTACAACAATTGCGGCAAAAAAGGTAATTAATTGCAGTTTAAGATTTTGATTAGCGATATAATCTCATATACTTGATCTTTGATCATTAAAAAAAAGCAGCATCGGTCGACGAGTGCAGTAATAATAGGTTATATTACAATTTTGACTGAAAAATTATTATGACTCAGTAGTAGGCCCGCAGTAGTGCGTCTCTCTCATTTATGTGGTATTATCATATCATTGCGTTCCTTGTTGCTCGCGTAGATTTCTGTCTATACCCCAGATGAAAAGTTTCCGATACTGTATTTAAACAAATTATTTAAAATAAAATAATATTTGAAAATTAAAAATTAATGTTTTTTACCAGAATTTTAAGAATATTTATGTTTTAATGGAAAGTTAACGCAGTGCAAGGAATTATATATTTATATCAAGCAGGTTTTGGCGGGGGTTTCAAAAGCATCAGTTTCATGAATTTGATCTATGATTTCGATTTCATTTTAATTTATCGAAAAAATGTAATTTTCAATGAACTTCTTCTCTGTGTTATAAAATATAATGATAATTCAGTGATAATAATTCAATTCAATTCATAAAAGTATGCAATTTTTCATCAATGTTTCCTTATTTCACGTAAAATTATCGTCCGTAAACTGACTTAAGTTAGTTTTTTAGTTGGTCCAATTATTCAAATCATTTTCGATAAGATATTCTCTAGTTATTAATTTATTTGTGTGATAGCATGAATTCATAACAATATCTGAGAGATAAATTATATTTGATTTTTTTTTATCAAAGTTGTGCACGATATCTGGATGTGGCAAGTTGATGAAATTCATACTCATTGGTTCATGATATGTCTATGAAACATCCCATTGAATTTTTTCCAAATCTTGAAAAATAGAAATAATTTATTCTCAATGACTTGAAAAAAAAATATTTTTTAAAATTTATATTATAAATATTTTATTGTGAAATCAATAATTGAAATAATACTTCCTTATAAATACTTCCTTTTGAACACCGCAAAGGTATTGTCTGTGCTAGTAGAGAGCGGCTATTATTATTTGCCGTGTTGCCCCTGTCGTGAGATTAGTCAGTTAACCGAGACGCAATGCGTCGAGGTTAGCTATAATATCGAGACAGTAATGAAACTTCGTACCGAGGTTTGTATACTATTTTATTTACAACCATCATATTTCGATCAAAATTAATAAATCTCTGTTTGGTTCTGAACATACCTAAAATAGTACATTTAACGACAAATTACCAAGAAGTCGGTTTTCTCAGAATAATCAAGTAGATATATTGTTACCGTGACTACGGGGTATACAATTGTCACCAATATAAATAAATGTCAGATAAAGTCAATAAATGTCAGAAAAATATTCATCTCGAAGTGAGGGCGGGAAGTGAGGTCGGGAAGTAGAAGAGCGTAATGTGACACTTCCCAACCTTCAATGACGTTAGTAATGACAGCATTACATATATGGTTGTGAATAAAACCTATTACAACACCAAAAGTTTTACATTTATTGTATAATTTTTTGTAAAAGCTGTATAAGTCTTTACGATGGAAGGATTTGTTACCAAAAAAACCCAAAATATAATTTCTGGAATGTCACTAAAAGAGTCTCAATACGAAAGGTTTAATACTAAAGAATAAAAAGTGAATTTTTCGAGAAATATTCAGTGGGAAACCATTCCATTCAGGTTAAAACATTAACAATCCACAAACCACTACGTGAAAGAAACCCGCACTCGCGTATAATTCCAAATCTTCCTCCATCTCGTTTCTTCGTGGTAATAATAAAGTTGGCACACTACGAAATTTAATTTCGCCAGTATTTTCTCATCGTTGTCTCGAAACTTTCACTCAATTTCTTGTCGACACTCTCGCATTATGAATCGCTTATAAATTATGCTTCTAAAGAGACGTTCTTGCGTAACTAACTTAACTGGAAACAGCCCCGTCGAGACGCCCAACTGCGGTTTTCGTGTTTACACCGTTTTCCAGCGAGATAAAAAGAAAATCGAACAACGTATATATGGGTCGGATGGGATTTTTTTCGTATCTCGAGAAGAAGATAACAGTTTTATACGGTTTGTTGTATGATGTATTCTTTTTGCTATCAGACTGGCGAGCTTGATAGAGAAGAGTTTTTTGTGAGAAGTTGTAGAAAATTGAGTTTGTTCGGTATATACTTAGGATGAGAAAGATACTCATGTGTGATACATATTAAATCGTTTCAAACAATAAACTAGCGATGATTTTTCATTCAATGATTTCAATAGGCTGACGAAAACACATTGAAAATTTGGTATTGAACTTGAACTTCAAATAATAGAAACTGCTTGTGGACAGTTATGACTCTCATTATTATTGTCATTTTAGACATGTAAACTATCAAATAACACACGAGTGAGTTATAATCCATAACTTAACAGTGGAATTTAATAATGACAGTCATAACTGTCATGAGTTGGATAAAACATTGTATGCCACTACTGTGTTCTGTTTTCTAAGTCACTTGAGAATTTATAATCTTTCCCGCGTGAATAATTCTCAACATAACACACTAGTACCATAAGTACCTATTATTCCACAAGTGGATGATAGGTCACTTTATAAGCACCATAAGTGTGGATAAAACTTCTATATTGTAATGTGATTGTGGACAAATATTAAAATAAACATAACCTATCTCTACGTCTTTTTTACTACTTCATACAGGAAAATTTGCCAGCAACTTCATTTGTATTTTATATGGACGTGCAGGTAACGAAACGACCCCTTGGACATCAACAACTCATAAAAAAAAACACAACACCGATATACAGTTACTGATAGCCATTGGCAATCAATTTTCCGTTTTGAATCGCGCTTGAGTTGACCACTGTGAAAATGTTGGAAAACGTTTTTCGGCCTCCGCTTATGACTTATTAGTCGCAATGTTTTCGATTGGATTATTTTCACCGCTGAGCGTAGAGTTTATTGAGTGGACTTTAATTTTTACGATTTTTTGAAATATGATATAGTTGTTCAAAATCTAATTGTTGACATAGGCGCCACTAGCATATAATGTTGTCCAGTGACTTTTCAGAAATGTACTATCGTTTTTTAAAAATACACAAAAATTATTGGTATCATACAACTTTTTTTGTACAACAGTTACAGCTACTAAGAAATAAACAAAAAAAATATAAGATCAATAAGGATTCGAACACACGATTTTTGGATTACAAGGTTACCAATTACACAAACGGCCAAATGCATGTGTGAACTTTTATAAATGATTCCTCTTGAGCAAGTGTTCTGATTATAATATCTATTTGAAGTGTTTCCATTAGAAATATCTATATTACTGAGTATTCATCATCTCATCTGTCATTTTACTTTTAACACTAATGTTAAAAATATTTTAACACTAGTGTTAAAAGTGATTTTGTGAAAACCTTAGTTTTTATTTCATATGTCAACGAATTGAAAATGACATTTTTGCTGACAGTTGTACAAAATAGTATTTTTTCTGTGACGGGAAAAAAGTTTGACATTTTATCTCTGTTGACAGGTAATAAAATATTACATATAGGTAAAGGTAGATATTTGATTAAATCGTCGTTTTTCTCGTCACAGACAAAAATAGTGTATTATACACGGGGAAAAGATTAGATTTTTATTATCATCAGATGAGCTTGGCAAAGCAAAATAGATTTTCGTCGGCCAACATGTATTGGGGATTAAAAGCGAGAGAAGCGAACCTCGCTTCAATGAAATGCACGATTTCTGTGAGTGATATTTTTCAATAACATTCTCGTTATCTTATTTAATGAATTTTCAATGAAAACTATAGAAAATTAAAAAAATCAACTATCTGAATGAAAATGCGAATTTTCACTTTCAGATTTTTTTTTCAGTTAAAGCCTTTTCACAATATCTATCAAATGTAGTTCAATGTCCAGCGTGGCTTTTGTCGGGGAAGTAGTTGCTTTCTGTTACATATCACAAATAAATCACATTTTTCATTTTTCAATTTTCATGGAGATTGTTTCCCTTTTCAACATGAATACCTCCCAAGAGGTTATCTTGAACGATGGAAAATATAGCGACTGAAGTTTGTCTTTCAGCCGCAGATGATTTCACTACAGATTGTATGAATATCCTATTCATATTTTCGAACAAAAATTAAAACTACGGTATATTTTAGACCAATTAAAATTCTATTCGTACCGCAAGTGTTTCTCAAATAGTTCAAATCAACTTTACTCCTATACTGTTCAAGGTGACATGTTTTCAAAGGCTTGAAAAATTAAATGAAGTTGATATATGATCACACAGGTTATGATACCTGGTGATCATAGGAGTTTTCGACGCACATACTATCATATAATATTAAATGGAAATTCACTCCTTATGGGAAATCAACAATATTTTTAATCAGTACCAACTTCAAAATGAGCCAGTAAATATTTCTTTATAGCGTATTTCGCAATTCTTGCACTGCTGCTTAACTGAACTGATAAGTTTAGTTTGACATTGAAAATATTTTTACAATCATAAATCAAATATCACTTCTGATATCAATACACTGGAGCTGCCCGCCATAAAAAAATCAGATCTATCTCTAATGAAAAAATTACCCCTCATTTCAAATCTTTCTGTCGCAACTCTATTGCAACTTCTTGCAAAAACTCCGTCGTCCCTTGAATACGTAAACAACCTCCAGTGCTAATTCCTGAAAACGTCTCCATTAAGAATTGCTGGCTAATCTTTTCACCTCGAACATGAGTGCTGAGTCAGTTAGTTCTTTTCGGATACGCCTTCTGCAATTTCCCAAGTCTTGACAAATGAGTGCCGTCTGAAAACGATTTTGGGGGGAAGTGGCTAAGAGACCGCTTCGTGGAAGTATTCAGTCACATGAATTGTCACTGATTCAACTCGGAATTTTAAGTTTTTGTTTCCCTGGACACGAGGAACAATTGATTAGCATAATAAAAATCAACACTTCTTCCCAATGATCCTATAAAGAAGAATGTGAGGCGTTTGTCTAACAGCAAAGACCCATCATTCCTTTTTCCAATCTTTTAAGGAGATTTAGGAGATACCAACTGCAGATGAAAAACGGAGCAGAGACAGAATCAAAAAGTTCAAATGTGTGATTGGGTCTGCACTACATATATGGAAGCAATCCTCTGTGGAAAAGTCTTCCTCGGAAAAACCCGATTTAACAAAAAATCATCCGGAGACAACAAAAAATTAATATAAAAGGAAAAAGAAACCGTAATTTAATACATACATTTTGCGAGGGGAAATTATTTAGTCTGAACTAACCAGAACGAACTAACCTCACGTGGACATTTGAGTGCGTGGAAACTGATTACATTTTTGCCGCGATAATTTTTCTACAGAATTTTTTTTTCAATAAAAATACCTATTTCTGGAAGAATATTTCCGGGGGGATTTTTCCAAGAAGAATTTTTCTGACGGATACTGCTACGTTTGAATGCTTTACGATCTCAGAAAATGTTTTGGTGCCGTTCATTGGATCTCCAATAGGAATGATGAGAAAAAACAGGCGAAGACCTTCCCAGTCAGCTGAACTGAAGTGCCATATGAGATGGGGCAGCGTTGTGTAAAAAATGCTGTGAAAAAACAGCAAAGAGTGGAAATGAGAGTACCCAAGTGGAGAACAAAGTTCTGTACTTCTGTGATTTCAGTTCAAAAATAAAAGGATGTTGGCAAAATATATGACCTGAAGATGAAGTTATTGAAGTCGAAACGCTGGCAATACAATCATAGTGGTTTCAGTTATTCTGTCCTTTCCACAACCAAACCCAAGATACACAATATATGATTTTCAGCTGGTTTCCTTCAGCAGTGAAACATATTGTTTGACACAACTTTTATAAAAAAATATAGGTTCTTATGAACAAACCTCTGTAAATATTCTGATATGCTGAACAAAATAATACTTTTTGTTGTCATGCCAGCTACAAATATTTGGAATAACTAAAATTGAAATCTCATTGCAGATGAACGTCTTGAAATGTACTAGTGAACAATTATATCAGGGTATAATTGAATAAGAGAATGAAACGAGCTCTTTCAAATGATATTCTACTTGATTACCTTCACTCTTTAAAATTTTCACTTATAATCTCCCTAGTGCTTGAATTATCGCCGGAAATTTTTCGAGTATATGAATTTTCTTAAAAAATTCATGTACGAGATAAATTTCCAGCAATTAATTCAAGCACGCGGGGGATTCGGTAAGAAAATTTCACACCAATATATATTAAATTAATGCTTAATTCAACTGACTTGTAGATTATTCTGAGAGAAAACAAGTTGTAACATCAGTGGGCCATGAATGGTTTTTGTTGATATAATGACACTAATGAGAGTTAGTATTAGTGGCGGTGTTTGTTTGTGAGAAAGGAAAATTCATTTTGCGACATTTTCAACCTAAAATTTCATTGCACATCACGCAGAACTCAAATAGTTTTGACTGGTCCATGCTGATTATCTATTGGGAAGTGCTGTGGAAAGGAATTCTTGCAAATTTCAGCCGAGTATTCACGAAAAGATAAGTTGAATAAAATTGTTTCAAATTCAAGTCAAGCATAGATAGATTTGATTGATATACATTTTTTATTCATCGTTGAAATGCAAGTTCTCAAAATATTTTCAGACACATTCGAAATATTTTCAGACACATTCGAAATATTTAGTGAATATCTAATAATGAAATATTATCTCCTTTCATATGAAAAATAACATTCCATTTGTACATAAAAGCAAAATGTTAACTATCACATGTCAAATATTTGACAGAAAAATTTCCACTTATTAATTTCGCCCAGGGTACCCAGGAGGATAAAAATTTCCGGAAATTTTTTGTGTTGCCATGGCAACTAAATAAAAACCAATTTTTTGATTGGCTGAAAAAGTGAGGTGTGAAATTTTCAGGGTAACATCTACTCCTCCAAGAAGGTTGGACCACGATACTGCATTTATGCTTCAAAGAATTATTGAAGATTGGATGTTCTCAAAGTGACACTTTTTTATATAAAAACTCGGCCACGAATAACCTATGAGTCATATAAAAATATGGTGATTTTATTCATTTAGTTCACATAACATAAATAGCCAACTTGTTTCAATACATAGAGTACATTCCAAATTCATAACGTCTGCATCCCAACTGAAAAAAAATTACCATTCACCTAATGCTGTCTGCAGGTAAATTCTGGCATTCAGCGACCGCTCCCCATGGCCTACTTGGCCTCGTGACTCGACTTAGGTGCAGATCCTTGCGGTGCCCATGTATTATGTAAATCTGCTATTTCGTGCCTTTCATCAATTAATAAACCCTATATCAAGACGGCTAAATATTTGATGTCCTTTCCATTACGTCACTGCATGCAACGGGATGGGGCGGAAGTCTTATGTTTTTGGGGGAACGCGTCTTGTGTGTACAGGACGTTCTTGAAAGTCTATTCGGGAAGGGATTTGAATTTTAGATGCTGAAAGGGCATTTCCGTATTACAAAATGAATGTGGTGTTTGGATTGTTCAGGGGTAATTATCGAAAATATAGCTTCTAGTCATCAGTATGTTCAACTGTTGATGATGGAGCCTGAGCATTGAAATCATTTGAAACTTAATGACAACTTATTAAAGAAGTATGTGATGAAAATTATCCCAAGGGACGATTCCGAGTTTTATTGCATTCGTGAATTGCTTTACGACATTCCTTCCTCACTGAATAGACAAATATAAATATCAGTAGCGAGGTCGACATGAGAATTCACCAGTTCAAATTTTTCTTTATTTTTATTTTAAATCATAATTTTATTCCAGATACATTTACCAAAAGCAGCCAAAATATTTTTAAGTAATAAATAAATTTTTTTTTTTCTAATTTGTTTCTAACCTGTTTTAGAAGAAAATCAACGTATCACACCAATTAAATATTATTCAAAGTGAAATATACTATCATACATCAGGAAACACAATAATGTATAGAAAAACTCTTATTTCTATTTCTGTTTGTTGAAATTTCCTTTTTTTCATTTAATGTTTTTGTCTTCCTGAAAATTTTTGGGCTTCCACTTTTCTATCCTCTGTATTTTTTCTCAACTAGTCATAATTGTTCACTAATGAGAAGTATGTTTCAATTTTTTATAGGTTTTTCTATGTGGGATGACGAGTTCCGTGAGACGAGGAAAATATTTTTCCTACGAGCGTGCGGAAAAGTAACTTTTCCGCACGATTTTTCGTTTTGAAAGTTGTACTTTTCCGTACGATCAAAAATCTAAAAACAAAATCTTCAGTTTTTTTGACTATGCAAGATTATAATTGGACATGTTAACGAGTTCAGGTGAAAATATTTTTATACCCAAATATATCTTATTTCAACAAACAAAACAGTTTATTTCTTTGTCGATCATACCCAATAAGGACGTTTTAACGAACTTTGGCCGCTTGTGTCTTAGAAAGGACACATACAATATCACTTAAAATCATACTTTGCAGTAATGAACCATCCAACTAAGAGCCAATTTTGTGCGTGTTCTTTTACACAATTCACGATCATACAGAAAAGTCCCTCTTCATGAACTCGTTTCATGAATAACCAACATAGAATCACAAAAAAAAAACACACTTAAATCGAATGATTTCGTGTCTTTTGAACGCGTCGAATATATCATGTAGTTGAGCCACACCAAATGGAAAAAAATTACGAAGAAACGTTCAGAATCCTCCACAAAGCCTCTTTCAAAAACACTCGAACACCTAAGCAAACTCCTATTATTCCACCACAATGGAAATCCACCCGAGTATATTCCTGCGGATGAATATCGCACAACATAATCTAGTTACAAGTAGGCGGACTACTGCGAGGGTCCTTTATATCGTGTTAGTCTCCTGTCCTGCGGCTATTGCCTCTCTATTTATCTTTGCCGGAGTCCTGCTCCGTATTTGGCATACATTAGTTAGAGTTGGTAACATAAGGCATCCGAGAATGTCCTGTGGCCATATGGGCGACTGTTATAAGGCGCGACACCCTACTTTACCGGCCGACACGAGAATTTACTACTAAACGTCAGGATTACGGAATTTTAGTTGGGATGGTGCAGCACTAAGTTTGCAGGAAATATAACTGAAACAAGTGAATCGTGGATTATTTTAGTGAGTTTGAAGTGAGAATTGGCCAGAATCAAAAAGTACAATCATGTTTCAGTCAAAAGCACATTCATGTATAAAATATTTCCTAAGTTCGATGGAAAACGGATACTGAAAACTATCACTTAGAAATTCCGGAATTACGAGAAAAATCTCAGTAATCCGACTTAAATCTCAGAATTCCGGCTTAGATCTCCGAGTTCCTTCTAAGATCTCGGTATTCCGACTTAGATCTCGAAATTTCGAATCAGATCTCATATTTAGGACTCAATCTTGGAAGTTCATAATCTCTCACCCCGAAAACCCTCACACCTGATTCTCACATCTTGGAGCCGCCATCTTTAATTTATGAATTTTGACAGAAAATTCGAATTATACGACCTAAAAAACGTCGTATACCAATTTTGAATCGAATCTGACCATAATCACAAATCTCGTCCGCCATCTTGGAGCCGCCATTTTGAATTCATAAATTTTGATAAAAAATCATAATCTCCCACTCCGAAAACCCTTACATAACAATTTTGAATGGAAACGAACCATTATCACAAACCTCGTCCGCCATCTTGGAGCCGCCATTTTATGTTTTTATAACAAAAAAAGTGTCATATTGCATTGTCACCGGAACTATGAACACTTGCCAAATTTCAAATCATTCGGACGTCTGGAAATAGGTGAAAATCACGCTCTAAGGAGTCACTTACAAACATACAAACATACAAACAAACATACAAACATACAAGTGAAGCTAATATAATGAGACGAGAGGAGGAAGGTCAGAAGTATCTTCATAATTTCAGAAACATTAATTGCATCAGAAACTTATTCAAGGCATAAGTCAACGGTGTCCTCAGTTTCGGCTCGGTCGTTTGGAACCCTCGTTATAATACATATTAAGTACAGAGCATACAAAACAAATTTATTCGATATATTTCAAAAATCATGTGAACCATCATGTAATAATAAACGACCTGGGACTTATCTCCCTGGCTGATAGACGCCAACTTTCGGAAGTTAAGTTCATCTTTAAACTGGTCAACTCTTATATCAACTGTAGTGCATTCCTAAACCAAGTTAACTTTAATATTCCCTCATACAACTCAAGGACAAAATATGTCTTCAAAATAATCTCAAGTCACACATATGATTACTTGAATACTCCACTACAAAAATGTAGTGAATCTTTCAATACAATATCCGCAATTTTGGATATCGACATTTTCTCCTTCTCTTCAACAACTGCTTTTCCTGCTTGTATTCGTATTTGTAAATAAATAAAAAATGTAATCAAAATTGTAACAACATTAATTTTTTTGTTGCCACGAGTATTTGGTCCTTATTAAAATTCACTTGTTTATCGAGTATATAATATTTTCGAAAAGCCAACCGCGCGTTTATCCACTGACAAAAAGAATACACAGCATGTTTCCATTATAATAAATTAAGGTATAAATCGACAAAAAATTAAAACTGATCATACTGTATATATTGAACAAAATCCCTGAATTTAATTGAAAACTAATCACACTATAATACATTGAGAGGAATCCTTGTTTGGTGTCTCGAAATGACTCGCATTAAACCCATATAAAATGTCTTCAATTAGACAAAATAAAGTCAGAGTGAGTGAGGACACACTGTACATAAAAAGAAAGAACCAAATTGAAAATAATGACGTATGAGTTTGAAGAGAAGCAGACAGTTTTATCAATAATAATTGCCTGAGCCATCAAAGAACGTTTTTCATTAGTGTCCAAAAACCCACCAACACCACCTATATATCCCACTCCTGAAACAAACTCAACAGAGAACGTCTTCCCAATTCCAATCCTCCGTTCACTCATTCACTTGTCCGCTAGCGATCAATCAAAAGTTGGAAAAGCCCATTTAACCAGTTACATAAAGAGTACTAATTAAGTGTCGGGGTAGTAAATATGTAGGCAGACCGAATAACAGAGAAGTTTGGCGGCCGGATAAACTGCAAGATTGTTCGGCCAGTCTCGGACTACTTCGGCGGAGCTCCCTGCGGTATTGACGACCAGCTCAGGGGAGAGAAGAGTCAATACCTTTCCCTGGGGAACCGGCTCGATCCCCCCGCGGGAGCAGCGCAGATTTACAAGGATGGTTCAGTATATTCCGGGACAGGTAGTGAAGCATTGAGTTTCATGGGGAGGGATGTGTCTACAACTTTTCAAAATTCCGTTAAAATAAAATAGGTATCATTGATTAGATTTAGATGTCTAAAAACCCTGGACTTGATTTTGTTTAGATTTTTTTGAAGACAAAACAAATGAAATAGTGGTTTACTTTTTTGATCAGTTCCAGAGATGGCGTGCTCTTCCTCGTGTCAACACTGTCAACATTCCAAGGACATGATGCGAGTTTTTAAATTCATCGAGGGATAATGCGCATTCATGCTGTCATTGTCATTTTTCATTAGTTGAAGGATGCAATGCTCATCGATGGATCCATCTATGAATTTAAAAACTTGCCCATGATGATTGTGATTGTTAATTGAATTTTACGGAGATTTATCAAACTTTTTTAATACCATACGAAAGTAATAGTCCATACTCGAAGTGGAAGATCAAGTTTGATTGAAAAAAAAATATATATATAAAAACCATTCGAGAGTCAATAGTTGTGGCGTTTTAAAAAAATGTGTAATTTCCTTATATTATTGATGTGTTTCTTCATTTTCCTTATATTTTGTAGAACTTTTCAACACATTCAAATAATAAGTTGATCATGTTCCGTTTTTGTGCCGACAATCCAGAAAGATGAACAAAGTAGGTAACTAATTCATATTCAGTACAAAAAGTGAGTACACCATAGAATCTGTTACATACTTTAAAACAGACATTTTATTTTAAAACGCGCCATGCATGCTCCTGTTGACAATATTTTATGGCAAAAATGTTTTCTAATCAATTCAATCAACTCTGGATGCGTTTTTATATCTTACCCTTTCTTAAAATAAATCTTCCATAAGGCGTGAAAGTCCGCGACAAAGTAAAAAATATAAATTTTTCTCCATTCCCACTGAAATTTACCAATGTTTTGACTTCAGTTAGCTTAACGATAGTCGTCGCTAATCGATGTTTTTACCCTTTTTACTCCCATATACACCTACTACGTAGGCTAATTGTGGCAAATACCTGTCAGAAAACAACAACTCTTCTGTCTAATACCACGAAGGGTATTGAATTATATCCAACAGATACTTGTGCAATGTAACTCATTGCAGAGGAAACAATTGCAAGCGCTCCCTGTAACCAACCTAACCTAACTTAACCTAACCTAACCTAACATAATAAGAAAACCGTTGGTGGCGGTGTACTCAAGTGTCGCGGAATATTCGAAAAGCAGCCCACGGTTTCATTTGTTTTCTCGTAATCAAGTTGGCGAATGTCTAGTGTTTTATCCCACAGTTTTGCAGGTATAAGTCAGTACACCAGGGTTTTTCGGCATTTTATATTAGATGCATTCTAGTGAGTTATAGTCACATGTCAATATTCAATTTAAAAAAAAGGAACACACAGAGGAATTGTTGAAATATACTATTTACCATTTGTCAACTGCCTACGTCTACGTTATCCATTTCTTTATTATTTTTGGTTTTGTATGGAGAATTGAGATTATTCCTAAATCTCATTGGTTAATAGTCATCTTAAAAGAAGGTGAATCGTGAGTCCTTCACGGACATGGGAAGTTGATTGGAATCGTCCAATCATTTAAAACACGTTAATTTCAGTTTTTTTCTGTTCTAGAAATGTGAAATTGAGCTGATTTATTGATGAATCGGATTATTAATTGTGATATCGCCGAACTTTACAAACGCGTCAATTGGCTCTTGCGAAACGAACGAAACAGAAATTTTATCCCTGGTCATATTGAGCTGAGCGCTTTCAGGGAGTGCATAGAAATGAGTTTTCGAGCGCGTTTTAGTAATTTTCACCAATTTAAAGTGTGGAATTAGTAAGTTAATTTAGAAGACATCAAAAATTATTCAGTAGATAGGGGACCTGGCGACCGAGAGGTCCTGGGTTCGATTCCCAGCCGGGGCGACTTTTCTTCATCCATTTTACGTTGACCGGAACATAATTTTTTTTCATTCGTGTTAATTTTTTTGATCAAGGTGGTCTCGAAATGATTACAAAAGTTTCTAAACTTTGTTGAAAATTTTGAAAACATCTATTCTGATGCATCACAAATTTACCACCTTGTACACGATCTGGAACTTCGTGCAATTTGCAAATAGATTAGATTTTTCAAAATTATATGAAGTTCCGGATCGTGTGCAAGGATGCAAATTTTTGAATGCATCAGAATAGATGTTTTCAAAATTTTCCAACGAAGTTGCAAAAGTTGCAATTATTTCAAGACTACCTGATATGAAATAATATATTCAATGTTACTCCAAGTTTGCAGAACTTTTGGAATTTTCTCAACGAGTATACCTACAGCAATATTCAAGTTGATTGCCATTTTGACAATGTTGTTTATTTCGGAAGATATACTACTGAAAATTGTTCGCACTTGCTCGGTGAAACAAAATTCACGGAGAGTCACTGCGGACCGACTATACAGGGTGTTTTAGGGCAACATATCGGTTCGCGGTATAATAACAAAAATTTAATTAAATGATTATCGGACTCTTACTAAGTACTCGGAATAAGTTTGCATCGATTGCATTCACCGATTATCTCCCTATTTATTAACAATTTTTCCTTTTAGTCTCTATCGAGTTTTATTTCGAACGATATAAAATATGCTCCTGGTAGAAACGCCAGAAGGATGTAGGATGCATGAAACAGCGAAAAAGTGCCTGGCGTGTAGAGACGAATATATCACCGAGTTATTTTCTCTCGTCTGCGGAAAGTGAAATTCGTCTAGTGATACGAAAATATATGAATAGTCGGAAATGATATTGATTCTGCTACAAGAAAAAGAGAAGAACTACAATCCAGACAATAATGATATTCGTAGATGTTCAATACAATGATATAAATTCAATTCTGGGACTTTGTGGAATTCATGATTGATAAATCAAATCATTGTGCTAGGAATCGCACGTTAAAAGGTAAGACCTCGTTGATCCTTAGCTCCCCAGGCAGCAAGCGTACGTCATAATGACGTACCTTATAGGTCATGGTAGACGTCATATTGACCCCAGAGTTGACGTCATTCGGACGTCTAAATGACGGTCAAATGTCAGCGTCATTATGACGTCAGTATATGGCGTCATTTTGACGTTACATATAGCTTGTATATGACCTGTTAGGTCATACACAAGACGTACATATGACGTCACTCAAACGTTATAAACATCGCCATTGAGACGTACTTTTTTAGTTAATTTGGGGATATGAAGCAAAAAATGCAATGTTTTTTCACAATACTTGTAGCAACTGTTGGGATATTCGTATTTTTCTTGAAGAGAATCATAATCACACAGAAAAATTAGAAGGCAGTGTACTAGATGATCAATGACTGATACAAACTAGGTAGATTAGGAAACGTCAATGTCGTGGTTAATTTTTTTGATGCAAAGGATTAAGAAACTCGTGATCATGGAAAGAATTTTTATTTATAACAACATAAAACAATTTCGTTTCAGTAAGTAATACAGTAAAAAACTATTATAAAACTTAATTATGCAGATCATTCTGAAATATGTACTTAATTCGGAAGAGTTACTATAAGTTTTTCTTGCTAAAAGTCAGTAAAAATGTGATTGAATTTTTCACACTGGATTAGGCTGTTTATATAGCACTTAATATGACTATAGTTTTTATTCAATTAATACTAACCATCTAGTACAATATTCAAAAATTAATTAAATCAAAATACACATTACATACCTCTAGTGTGAACACATTTTTTTAATGGAATATAATGTCTATTTATCGGAAATATATCCTTCTCGTTTTACCGCTTTTTAATATAAGCTTCATTGTCTTTCTTTGTAGGGCGGCCAAAATATTTAGCTTTTTTAGTGAAGTAAACCACTCAGAGTTTACGACTATAAGGGCATCTTCTTATTGTTTATTTGAACTCTACAGCTGAAAACACTTTGAACACTGTAACCACTGTAACACACAACTATTACCGAACTCTGCAATACTATCACTTCTATATTTATGCATAATGAAAACTTCCGCCAACCAGAGAATAATGGTGACACCAAAACACATAGACATAAAGAACGGATACCATCGACATTCCACTGCACATGTTCATAGAAGGAAGCATCGACGACGGCCATGTTGCTTAATCCGAACCAATCCGATGCGAATGTGTCGGTGACGGACAACTGGTGACTTTCGCGGGAAATACAAAATGACGAAAATAATACGCAATTTGATTTCTAGCCACTTCAATGAAATAATTTTCAGAAATATCTGCTATAAAGCATTTTATGGGACATATATGATTAGTTGAATTTTTTATTTAAAAAGTTCTTCTATTTTTTGTGTAACATTAGTGACCAAAGAATTACGTCATAATGACGTCATGTGAAAGACGACATAGTAACGTCCACTGAATGACGTCTGGCAGACGTCATTTTTGCGTCGATGACGTCTACCGTCATGAAATCACTAATTAAGTACGTCATTATGACGTACGCTTGCTACCTGGGCGCACAAGTTTCGACGTCTAAGTGAGGAATCACACTGATCGACCAGGACCGACCGTCCGCGACCGTCCACCTACGACCAAAAGTAGAAGTAAATCAATGAAAACTTTCAAAGTCACACTGATTGACCATCCACGACCGACCACTAGAATAATTTGGTAAATCTGACATTAATTTGACATTCGAAAGGTTATGTGAATTGTCTGTTCATTTATTGAAAATAAGTTAAATTCATATTATCAATAGTTTTGCTTTAAATAATGAGCAGTAGTGATACTGAAGAAAAACATTTTATTTTTCCGGTAGGAAATATACCTATTCACATGAGTTTTGTTGAAGTCAAAAGTTCATCATAAATGTATGTCAAAATGACATTACGTCAGGATAGTGTGACACCGAACATGGTCTTTGAAAAACGGTCGAGGACGGTCAATGACGATTATACAGTGTGAGTTGTGCGATAAGAATATACGTGTTGGAAATTTTGGTCGTAGGTGGATGGTCGCGGACGGTCGGTCCTAGTCGATCAGTGTGATTCCTGGCTAAGGGCTGCCGTTTGTAGAGGGACGACAGCAGGTTAACGAAATACATAATTTTAACACAATTGTGACCTGTGCCAATTCTTTCACACTTGACAAATACAAGGTTTGTTTTTTTAAGAAGGTGGCGGAATTTTCGATATGTAAATTTCCTTTTCATTCAACCACATCAACTCTCCGCCAAAGAATTTTTCAACTTCTATATAGGTCTTCCAAAAAGTGAGGAAATTCAAAACAATTCATCATTAAGGTTAGTTGGGATAGTGATCAATACACAGTTGAAGAAAACATTTCCATTTATACGTTTTGAATTTGATTGAATTCCTCATCAGGCCTTCAAAGGTTAAAACATCATTATGTGACTGAATGAGAGAGCACTGAAAATTGAGAAAATCGCATTTTTTCGAATTTCGAGCACATTTTACTCGAAAACGGTGCCTTTTAAAGAAAAATTTGTGGATACCTTTTTTGGAGAGAATTTTATGCAAAATTATAAAATATCATTTGTTTTTGAAAAAAAATGGATTTTTCGAATTCCCTCGGAAAATCGTCCATAAAAATTTTCCGGATGCTTTCACGGCTTATCACCCTCAAAATTCGGATTCAGCGGGTCAAAATACATAAGAATAACTTGGGCGATCCCGTCGCGCTTCATCGGCTACGAAAACTCTTCCTGCCACCGGACTAATAATGATCCGAACTATATCAGACCTCAAATTTATAATAAATTTCTCTTCCATATACAGTATCGAAAACTTTTCATCTGGGGTATTGACAGAAATCTACGCGAGCTATGAGGAACGCAATGATTATTATTATCATTTCTGCTATGTTTATTATAAATGGATAGCTGACACATTTCAAATACCATCAGATTACTGCATCGACTCTGTCCCTATTTCCGATTTTCTTCTCATGTCTCTTTCCTATCGACCTCTTCGATAACTGGAATCACCCATCTATATGCATATGATGTTGGTGTTTCAGTGCGTTTAGGGCCGTTTGACCGTCCGAATCTGCTGAGTCCGCAGAGTAAGGAGACCCTATCCGAGCAACATGTCCCCAGGCCAACATCTGTTATGGGTTTCCTGAAACGTTTAACAAGACTATTTGTCTGATATACATTGCCATATTGAGGACAATGCAATTTCCTGTATCAATATTTGAAAATGCTGATGGTGTTTTGGCAGCAGATTAATGAGTGAAAAGGGATCAAAACGTATAGGGTGATCATATGGACCTTCAATGAAGGACTTTAATGAATTTAAGTTATACATTCCATCATGATTTTATATAATTGTATAATAATGAAGATGGATCCTCATTCCACAGGAATTCATAAAAATAGGCTGAAGGAGCACAAGTCAGTGATAGCGAAAACGAAGATAAACTACTTTTGGAAAAACTTGGAAATAAAAATAAGAAATGCTTTCACAACTACAGAAAGTGAGAGGTACGTTTCAGTTATTGCCCGTAGGTACAACTAGTGCCTTAATTCTTTCACTCAAACTTCAATGCTGACAATAAAAGCAAGAAACGGGATATAATTGATTCTGAACTAGAAGAATACAGTTCATCAGGTATCAGAGATCCCATCCTGTTGAATCATAATTCAAATATTTTGGATGATGTGAAGGAGGTGAAAGATTTATTTGCTGAATATTTTTCTGAGGCTGCAGAATCAAGTTTATATTGTCATTTTGGGCAAAGTCTATTATTACCTTGTACTCACCTATTATAGAAGTCGAAATACATAATGCTCTGAAAATTATGGAAAATGAAAAATCGATCAGAATCTAATTGCATCAAAAATGCAATTAACCATATTTATATTGAGTTTGAAAAGTCTTAAGTGATTCCTCCTAATGAAAAAGATGATGAGACTTATAATTATAGAAAAATTCATTTGATTTTTTCCATGTCCAAGAAACTGAATTTGAGTTTCTTCAGCGTCTTTCCAAGAAGTTTTGATAACGGAGGCAGATACAGCCACCGAAACGTCAACAATTTTCAAAAAGAGAGAAGTATGCTTTGTTAATTCGATCTCATTTTTTCAGATTCAGTGTAGGGTACGTTACTGACAAAAACTAATTTCTTTCAAGACAGCAGTCTTGTGAACGCAGTAACTTATCGGGCAAATTGATCAATTTGCCCTTCTATACTTGTTGATATTTCTTTGGATTAACATTTTTTCATTTTCAGATGGTGGAAGGTCCTAAACCCAAGAAATCATGTCAAGAATCGGATTTTTTCCACAAAATCAAACTTTCAATAAATATTTTATCATTGCACTAATGCTCTTTAGTAGCCATTTATTCCAGAGGATTCTCTTGTGACAGTTCTGAAATAATGTACCGCCATTTTGTTTTGGACCAATATTTTTATTTGAAATTTTGCTGTCGTATAGAGAATTGAAAGACTCCCCATGCCGTTTACAAACATGGCGCCTGGCCGCCATTTTGAAAGATACAATTTTTTCTTCATTGTTAAAAAGTAGCTAAAAAAAATCAAAGAAGAATTCCAGTACGTTCAAAAGTTAACGGGGGGGTTACTTTATGGAGAGACTATATATATTCTTGAATTACCTTTTGATTCGAAAATAATATGTACTATAACATCGTCGATTTTTGTATGTAAAGTCATGAGTATAAGAGAGTTAGTAATTAATACTCTCGCACACGTATCTCGTCTGGAACGCGTCTACACCCATTCCAGCATCCAGCACAGTTCCACCGATATTCAGAGTGACGTGTGAAGAGGATTATCTCTTCAACAGTACACCACAATTAGCACGGAATTTATGACGTTTATCGGGCACCGCTAAGCGTTGTTAATTAGAGACAGTAATCAACACACGGTCTTCACAAATCACTGATAAAACACTCTGCGTTATCGGGAGATGAAATTTTATTTATTGTTATTGAAGCGAAACAAAGTGTTGTACGCCAGAGTCCATACTGTGGTCTGGAATCGGTGATAATTTCGAAGATACAGTGTTGGTTTTGGGAGGTGTTTGTTAATCTGTAACTTTCATAAACTGTCATTAATAACAAGTGCAATAAACAATTTTTACACGATTGCATACATTTTACGGTTTAGAACAAAGCGGATCAGTTTTGATTATGGAGTTATTCTCGGGAAGGCATTGTTTCTTTAACTTTGGCTGCTAACATTAATACAAAATAATATAAAATATGTAAGCGTTTGAAATGTATTGCCAATCTCACAGTATATCTGCTAAATATGTAGTGGGTTTGAACGTTTATATTTGTCATAATTACAGCACGTTGAAGTGGAATAACAGATGAGTGCTATAAATACTTTATTGCACTAGTGCAATGTAGTTCATGAATGTAGAAAATGGTTATTTAACGAACAAGAGTATTAATAAAGATTATTAACAATAGAGATAATCACGTGCGAGCAGAGCGGGCACGTTAATGTTAATGAGATTTTTTTAATGTTGAAGGTTTATTAACAAAAAATAATAACAATAGTATTAAAAAAAATAGAACCAAATATAATATCAAAGGGGTGATTAAGTGTCCTTCTGCTCATAGAAGGGTACATATGCTTTTCCGCTCACCATGGATTCTGATGGAATCAGGGAAACATGAGAATCGTTGTAGTCGTGCCACATGCCTGTATATGGATGCTTAACAGTAAGCAGTGTAGTGTCCGCTATGGGAAGTCCCGCTGTGATTTAACAAAGCATATAAATTATAACGACAAGGGTCTCCATCTTCTGATGTGTAGTTGCTCGTATCTGATCCTTCTAGAAAAAAAATCAATGGTGACATTTAATTTTCTTCGAAATCTGTCTATTTGAGAAAACATCGAGTGGATTAGCAACATTTTTGGGAATTTATGAATCAGTAAAGATTTTGTGCATTTCCTTCTTTCTTTGCATGTCGAACATGTCGGTTTCTCATCACCATCAATAGTTATTTCCTTAGTGAATGAATCTAGCTTTTGCGAGAGACTAAGTTGATCTATTTTACGTGATATTGAAAGATAATGTATCAACTGTGTCTGACCGGTGACCACAATATGTACATTCAAATGTAGATCTCAGCTGCCCAAGAAAGTTATCAGCTATCTTGGAGTTGTCCATTCTCTAGTATCTCGACCATGACTCTTTGGCCTTTACACTGTTGCTTAATGCCTCGACAATCTCGGTTGAAATGAATTTTGTCTCACCCGTTAATCTATTCACGTCTTCATGTAGTCCTTCCAGCAGGTACCGTAAAAACTCCTGAGCATCTTGCTGAGATAATTGATGAAACGTGGTGCTAAGCATTTGATTTGACTTTTCAAGGGAACTGTATCAACCAATCGATCCAACGAATCTTCTTACCAAAGTTCCTTGATCACTTCCGCAAAAATTATGACAATGTTGAAGTACCCTTCGATTTTACTCATTCATTTATTTGATATTCTCTGGCAAAAATTCTTGAACTGTGTTCACTTCTTGGAATCTTGGCTACTGAGGAATGCTTTTTGCGTTTCCCCGCGGGTGGCGCTGCGACTGACTTTTACTGCAAGTCGCTGCTTCATTTGTATGAATATACTAGTTATACAGTGGATTATAATTCATTGGGTTGGATAAGATGCCTAAAAACCCTGATGTACCGACTCATACCTGAAAAACTGTGGATAAAACGCGAGACATTCGCCAATTTGATTAACGCGAAAACAAATGAACTAGTGGTGTGCTTTCCGATTGTTTCGCGATACGTGTATCGCCACCGTCGATTTTTTTCAGGATAAGTTTTCATGAATAGAAATTTCAACTATTGCGTACGACTATGAAATGAAAAACAACATAATAAGTGAAAT
The DNA here is from genome assembly GCA_958298965.1 of Chrysolina haemoptera. NCBI lineage: Eukaryota > Metazoa > Arthropoda > Insecta > Coleoptera > Chrysomelidae > Chrysolina > Chrysolina haemoptera. Next base: position 28,032,589 of record OY282591.1, on the reverse strand, counting down.
ATACGGAACTACTGTCCCAGGTAGTTTGAATTGTTACTGATATCAATTTAAAAAGAAAAATATTCCATTTTTGTTGAAATACAACTAACTAGAATTACCTCTAATCTCAGAGTTATAAAAGACCATAGAGATGCCTTTTCCATCTTTGTCTTGAAGGCAACATAACTTTGTTTGTTTACAAGCGAGGGCCTTAAACATGTTAAATCCGTATTCAATCGGGTAGTTTCGTGTATGCCCGCTCGTTTCTTTCGTATCAAGTTGTCGTTCTTCGTTTGTCTGGATCCAATTACAGAAGCACACCAGTAATTCATTTGTTTTGTCGATATATTTGTCGAATCAGTCGATACACAAGGGTTTTTAGGCATCTTGGGGTTGGGACTAATGTTGTCCGACCTACCCTGTCACTGACGAGCGGCAAGCACCGCGAAACGCATCTGCAGGTGGTCTTTCCCTAGCCAAATGAAGAATAATCTGCTGTATAATAATTACAATACGCATTTGCAACTGGGTCTCCTTGGAAAAACGTTGCACAAATATCTGTCAGATGTAATTCAATGTCCGTCGTGGTATTAGCGAGGGAAGTAGTTATTTTCTGTCAGATGTTTGCCTCGTATTTTCCACCTGGTGGAAATATTTGGAGAGGATGGTACTTTGAAATGGTCGATTTTACTATTTCATTTATTTTTACTCATTTTCTGCATGATTATTTAGACATCAATATGACCCCAATGGGTCTCCATTTTTTGACAATACATCAAACTGGGAATTTTCTCAGACAAAATTATTCTTACATCGGAGAAATTTATTTTTTCAAAGTGTTGATAGGAATTGAAGATGAAGCAATATTATGTTCAATAATTGCCAGCACAAATTTGCGTCTGCTCAATTTATATTTCTATATTTTCTTTTTGAGAGATAAAAGTTGGTTATATCTTGAAGAATGTGTACAGAAAGATAAAAGTTAATTTGAATACATAAATAGTGCCATGAAAATACATGATTTCAACATCTTAGTGAAAAACGTTAATGGAAGTGAAGATATAAAAAGAAAAAACAGTGTGCATAAATCCTCCTTGAGTATACAAGGCGGAAATAAGCTCATCACAAAAACTCAACATATAAAATTGTACAAATTACTTATTATGATACAAAGATTATTCTGTGTATTTCAGCAGATTTGTTCATATTTTCCAAAGACTAATGGCCGCAAAAAGTGACGACATAGGACGACTAATTAGAAAAAAAGTAAGTTGTGAGTATCAGCCATTGTTATAGCTATACAAGGAATAAGTTGTAATTAGCGAGCCTCATAGGATTAGTGGAGGAGCAGGAATTCCGACACTCTTGAAATTATGGGCTTTATTATAAATATAAATTGAAAAATAACTCAAGAAATGATTGAATTGATATTTATACAACAAGACACAAAATTAATTAGGAAACATTGTTTCATTCCATGTGGACAAAATTATTATACTTCGTATACACCACACACTATTTTTTTTACATATTATTATCTAGAATCAAAAACAGCAGAAATTATTTGATTGCTCGCATTGCTTGACACCGGTGGTGCCTATCATAAAATTTTTTACGAATTCCAATATTTTAAGAGCGGAAGAGCCCATGTTGTGATGGAAGCAACCAATGATAACATTGCCAAATGAGTAGAAATACTAACTGTTCTTTTCTACCTGTCATTATTTATTTGTCAATTATCAAATAAAATTCTAGAAAATGTTTATTACATTAGTTGTCACTTAAAATCATATATGGTCCCGTGGTGTGATGGTAAAGTGCACCTGGCTTCCAACACTAGGGTCGAGAGTTCAAACCCCACCGAGGGTAAATTTTTTTTTAATTTCAATTTGAAAATAAATAATAAAAAATTATACAAAACTACCACTAAGAAAAATTAAACTATCTTTGAGTAGAGTTAATATAAATATGAAATAGGGATTGTTTTTTATCGTAACGTTAGATAATTAAACATTGAAAGTGAGATATCTCTATTTTCTAAAACTACTGTCGACGGAAAAGTTTTGTAACAAACTCGTGAATTAAAATGGCGATTAACAATCTCAAACATCTCGATTGTTAATCGCCCTTATTAATACACTTGTTCGTTAAATAACCATTATTATACGTCATTAGGAAGGCACTTTAATGCCATTCAAAGCAGTTTTTCAATTTTTTAATTATATTGCCAAATAAGCGAGATATTGCCTGTATACGATAACTTGGGACACCCTGTATATTGAAATTGGGTTCCAGAACCAAAGTATATGAAAACATACGAATGATAATTAGCATCTACTTACCACGAATATGTTTGTTTTAAATATAAAGCTCATTCAGTATCTTGGATACTGTTCGAACTATTATTCATCCAAGTGACAACTGACGTCCCAGTAATTTCAATTCAATGACTCACATATCCCAGTCATTCCAACCCCTCGACTTGAACCCATACGTCCCAGGTGGCCGAATATGGAACAACCCTCTTCGTCTGGTTGTATTTCATTCGATGCTTCCAAAACTGTACGTCTTAATTCCAATAATGTATTTCGATAGGAGAAAAAATTGAATTAAAATTCAATACTGGCAATCTACTGGATTGCTTCAATTGTTTCGTGTAACCAAAAAGGCAATTTGCTCAAAACAAAGTGGGCTATGCTAGACACGTGACCTGAAAGGCCGGTCGCGTGCCCAAGTTTTGTTACGTTGCGGATGATCAACGTCTGCGAGCTTCGCCGGGAAGATAATTTTGATTTAGTTTGCTCAATCAGGTTTGCAAATACAGGATGATCGTCAGTTTGGATTTTCTCATGATCTCGAATGTACAGTGCCTTTATAATCCAGTACGATTGGGTTTTGAGACGAGGATCGATTGTCGCACGACCAACCTTGGTATGCTAGTAGTTGGAATCATGATAAACACGAAAATTTTTTTTTAACAAAATTCCAGGGGAGTAACATATTTTTTTTTCGTTTAAAATTAAATAAATAGATTTTTGCTGTAATCTTGGAAAGTATATGATTTATCGAAAAAACAACTCAACAAAGTGGAGGACAATTAAGTTCTTCACAAAAATTATTCATAGTAAATTTTTGAGAAATCCGCTCGTTTTCTCAGAAAACGTTATAGAACGCCGACATCAACTTTTAGGTTCACGCTTACGAAAGTTCTGGCGGAGCCGAATATTTGATTGGTCACAACTCTGCTAAAAATGATCGGAGAAGAAAAAGGAAAAGTTCAAATCGTTTCTAAAGACTCCTACCTTCTCACGCAAATATGATATGCGAGTATTTGAGTACCTAAAATGTGTTTTGTCGCACTTCACGGAGATATTTGCGGGTGATCCGAAAATGAATAATTTAGTAAATATCGAATTATTATACTGAAGCAGCAACCCATACCCTCTTTGGACTATATGCAACAATTTTAAAGTAATGTGACAGGTCCTACTTATATACATGGCAAAAAACTCCTGCCTCATTTTCAACTTACCTATGAAACCGGCATTCTCTTCAGTAAATATTGAAAATAATCGCTTATTCATATCCTGCAAATATGTTCGGTAACCATCAACCATCAAGCTTGAAATCACCTACTTCATTTCTTACGAGGATTTGTATAAGCGATTATTTTCAACATTTACTGAAGAAATTGCCAGGATTATGGGTGAGTTGAAAACTGAGACAGCATTAAAACCCAGTTTTTTCTTTGCCATGTGTGAGACGTGTCTCACTAGTCTAAAATCGTTGCATAGGGTCCAAAGAAGGTACTGATTCCTGCTTTAGTATAACTATTTCATATCTACTAAAATATCCATGACTTTCAGATTCTCCGTAAATATCGTAGAAGGTTTATGTGAAGTGGGTCAAAACACATTTTGGGTAGTTAGATACTTACATGGTATATTTGCATGAGGAAGTAGAAGTCTTCAGAAACGATATACACTTTTTCTTTTCCTTCTACTATAATTTTTAGCAGAGTTATGGCAAATCTAATTTTTGGCTCCGCCGGAAATTGCAGTGGCGGGTTAACGAGCGGGCTAACGAGCCTGAAATTTGATATCGGAGCTCAATCAGGTTTTCTGAGGAAACGAGTGCATTTTGTGAGAAATTACGAGGTATATTTCTTGTGGAGAATTGAATTATCTTTCGTCTCGTTGAAATTGTTTCTTGATAAATCTTATACTTTCCGAAACAACAGCAAAAATTTTTTTTATTTTAAATAAAAATTTTTTTGGGTTCCACCCCTGATATTTTGGTGAACAATTTTTTTTCTAACAATATATGACGTCAAGGAGTCATGTGCCAAGTTTCAAAGTGCTACGATTCAATCTTCACTTGTCGCTTTCATTTGTCGGTTGTTACTGTACTATTAAGTAATTAACTGTATCCGGGCAATGGATGGACGAACTAAAATAACTCTATTTTCTGATGAATAAGGTTGTAACTCATTGAACAACCTTTCTAAGAGCATTTTTGTTTGTGTTTAATTTTATTTACTTTTCAAAAGGTTGTATCTTTTATTTGAAGATTGTATTCTTTAAAATAACTCTGGTTCATGAGATATAATATTTTCAAATTCTGGTTTAGCTAAAAGTTAAAAGACTGTTTTTTATGATATTCTATTTGAAAAACTGGACAAATTCAATAAAAAAAAATTCTTCTAGTACTGCAGACCAGTTTTTCAGGTTAGGTTCAGAATGTGAATGACTTTCATTAAATGTTGAAGTTTCATATTCTAAACCATTGAGAAGTCTAACTGGAACATGTAAAACTGGCCTCAAAACATAAACCATTTGCAAACATCACTAATCTGGTGGTGTTATAATGTTTTAATATTTTTTTTTATGGAATAAAAAAAAGAGTTATTCATGAAATTTGGTGTCCTATACAGTACTTTTTGAATGTCAACCTAATGAGACAAAAGTAATTCCAATCGGTTGCTTCCATTTCACATGGGTCATACTGTGTACTGACCTAAGTCGTTTCCCTCATTGGGCTGATCTGCCACATGAAAATTCCATCTCAAAGTTCATCAAGCTGCAGATTATTGCACTTTTTCTTTAGATTTCGATCCATGTTTCATAACGCAGAAGTCATGTATGATTTATGGAATATCCTTAGAAAAGCTCTTATATGGTTAGTAAGATTCATCAGTCATATTCTTTATCGACCTGGTCACCTGCATCGTTAAGAATTACACATTTTTTCAAGTGAATTTCGGATTCTTCAAGACAAGGTAAGTAATGCGCATTGATTTGATTAAATTTCATTAACAGGATTTTTCAGAAATGGTCTTGCAAGGATAACCTGTTGTCTCGGTTCATTGTCATTGCCGTGACGAATGAGAATGAATCCATATACAGGATGGTATCAAACTTTGAAGCAGGAGTCGCAGTAAACAAAACTCTCCGATTCAAAAAATAAATTTCGTCCTAAATGTTATATTTTTTGATAGTGAAAAATATTGCAGATGTTCTCAAATTATGTAAAAGCTATGTTGCAATTTTAAAATATATCTATATGGCGTTTTGCTGAACCCTAAAAATGTATTGTGATATACACCACTCTTAGTTTTGGAGCAAGGAATTGCCTGGTGATAACAAGCTGTGCAGAGAAATAATTTGAAAAAATGTTCCTAAGCAACTGGAATTCATATATTTTTAGCAACTTATAAAATTCAGTATTCTCTGGTCGCACAATCTGTGGCCTTTCATTATTGGGATACAAAAATACATTTCTGCAGAGCTTTTCCGAGTACTGTGCTTAGTGCTTGCCTAAACACTCAAAGCCCTTTTGTGCTTACGTTGTGCTTACGAGCACTTTTCAAATCGGTGCTTAGTGCTTAGTACTTTAAGCACTTCATGAAAGGTCTTAGTGCTTAGTGCTACGTACCAATTTTGAATAGGATCGGCCCATTAGTGACAAAACTTACCGGCAACATTGAAGCTGCCATTTTATTTTATTGACCATATGAAGTAATCTTGCATTGTCACCAGAATAATGAACACTTGCCGAATTTCAAGTCAATTGGATCAATGGATGACTGAATATGGTTCAAAATTGAATTGCAATATTCTGAAAGTGCTCAGTGCTCGCGAGCATTATACTATTGAAAGTGCTCAATGATGAGAGTGCTCGCGAGCACTTTTTTTAAGTGCTTAGAGCATAGTGCTCGCGAGCTTTATGTCAGTGCTCGGCATAGCTCTGCATTCCTGAACCATTTTGTGTTCCTCTGATCACTTTTTGACAGTCTGATATTAGGTAAGAAAAGAGTATATTATAGTGGAAGACAAACATTATCCTCATCTATTTCCAAATCACACAAGTAATCGATGGACTTCTTCAAAAGTTCTTAATCAGCTGCATTTTTTTGAAGTTCCACCATTTAATTCAAACTCGCTGAAATATTTCTATCAGGTTTGGAGATAATAAGATCTTCTTTGCCGTTCTACATTCGTACAGATTTCCTTGAATTCTTTTTCAGAATACAGGAATATTGTAGGCACATAGTTGTCATTGTTGCGAGAGGTGACTAATAATTGATAATTTTGTATTTTTTTGTCCATAAAAATTAAAATGTACATGTGCAACTCCTATATTAAATGTGTTAATAGGATGACTTAAAAAACAAAATGTGAGGAATGATTCTAAGATTTCAACAATGTTTTGACAAAAACATTTTTAGCTCAATCATTCACAGGGTGTTTTCACAATATGATAAAACACTACTTGAATGAATTAATTCATATACTGTTAAGAGACATCATACTTAGTGGAAATATTTTAATGGCATACTAAGAAAGTGAAATATCTGACATCCCAAACTGAAAATTCTTACCAAAAATACATTCATAACTTCTATGTCAAAATTACACAAATACATAATCTGAATCAATTATTTTTCCCATAAAATTATTTTATTGATGATTCAATGCATAATTTCCAATCAGTTGAAATCGAATTTCTCCTTGAACATCTCATCAATAAAAACACATTTCTATTCTCCACCATATGCCCGTATCAGATCATTTTAAACCGCAAACTCAACAGAAGTGTTTTCATGTAGTTAAATTACTAATTATTAACGTTGATGCTTGTTAGAGTATACTCAACTCTATAATTGTAATACTGATTATTTCTGATTTGTGATGGCTTTTTTACTTATATCTCAGTATCAAATGACATGAACATGTGATGACACTAACGGTTGAGTGTTCCAACAGACCCTACAGAATGAATGAGGCATCTGTTACCTACAATGAGGAACTAATGTTTATGTGACCGATTACACATTTTTTTGGAGATGTTGAAAAACTCATATATGTTTCGACCATACTGAAGACTATGAAACTTGTTGAAAATTTATAATTATACTATCAACAATATGAAGATATTCAAATGAGTAAAATTCTCAATTCAGAAACAATATACAGCGTGTCTCAAAAAGTAAAACTTTATTGATTTCACAAAGAAATATTCGTGATGAAGTAAGTGATTATCAAAAAACGCTCAATGAGTTTTCGAAGATTTTTTTTTCTAAAATTTATCATGTACTTCTACTTTTGAAAGTATAGAAAAAATGCATTACTCTATAACTATACTTCTTTTAACCAAAGCTCACCAACCTCTGTGGAACAAAATCAAAGATTGTAATGGACGGGACCTGAGCGAGATGGCTAATTGACTCACGTTTGTGAGATCATTACCAGTTCCACAAGTAGTGTCAGCTCAGGTGAGGAGCCCCTTATGCTAAGGTAGTGTTGGGCAATATGTCCCACTTAACTTTTGTATTTTCTTTAACCGTTATATGTAATAAAAAAAAATCCAAAGTTGATGAGGTGATTTTCTGTTATATTTGCCAATATGTTAACAATAATATTCGTCTCTATTGAAACCTTCTTAACCACAATGAGGCAAATAATAAAAGCTTGCTGGCGGGCCTTATTACACTCATGGTAGGGTGATAAAGCCCATAATAAATTGCAGATATTCAGATTTTTTTTATTTTTTTTTTCGTTAACCAGCTGTCTTCCCGTTACGAACGGCAGCCCTCAAAAGTCGAAACTTGTGCGAGTCAAAGATTAACGAGGTCTTACCTTTTAACGTGCGATTCCTAGCTCTTTCCCGGGCCATCAGATAAAAATCTGTAGTCGCTAAGGATTCGTACCTAGCCGACCAGCAGTCAATGGTTTTGAACGCAAAAGTCTCAACCACTGAGCTACTTGGCCCTTATTGATTGTAAGTATATGTATGCAGATCATTCCTATTGATCAAAAACGGTAGAAACTCAATCAAACTATAATGAAAAAACGAAAATATTTTTATTAATAAAAATTGAAAACTCAACAAAATTCTAACGAAGATATAAAATAATTTTTTAAAGGATGATAAATAAAAACTTCAAGAACATTCACCGCAGTAAAAATCCTAAACTATCAATTTTTCTAAGTAAAATTGTTAGAATTGAAAAACTCGTCACACCTTCTTGCGAACTTATCATCTGAGCAGCCTAAAATTACAGATACACCCAGTATTTTTCATGGCGTACTGAACTCAACGGACTTTTGGTATAGCTTCAATACTCGGATGATGCAACTAACCATTTTGTCGGATTTGAAAAAGTTGTTAGCCTCTAAGGAAAAGGACGGTGGGCCTCGTTAAATACTGGGCCTTATTCCCAACACAACCTTACAAGTATATTTAAAAAGAGAACTTCTGAGGAGGAAACTGTTATGCAAGTTGCGATGTCAAGTTTGAGTTCGCAAGCTCTTGCAACGTGTCCAGCCAAACGAGTCTATCGCTATTTGTAGGTGTATTTTATTATGCAACCTGGTCACTCCCCAGTAATGAAGTCTGGCTGAGGCTGCAGAATACTGGACAGGACAAGACAGAGGCCGTCAGGAGGTATTATTTGTCAGTTGTGTACTAGACATGACGTTCTTCCCTAAAAATATTAGAGTAAGAACATAGATCAATGTGGGACACCAGCATTCACAGGTAGAAAGTTCATCGGAGGTCAACTGATATAAAGTCTGATATTATGAAACTAGCAATCTATCATCAACTTTTTTATTTGATTTTTGGAGAATAACCGTAAGCAGTAATGTAGGGAAATGAAAAAAAAATAATGTAGGTAGGTCGAACCAGTCAAATTATAATATTTCAGGAACTTGTTATAAAAATGAGTGAAATAATGTACTAACCTCGTCGTCACAAGGTGTGCTACATATGCTAGTCGAGCCGAGGCTAGCAAGTAGTGATCACAGCGGACGAAAAGAGTTTGCGGACGAAAAGTGTTTACGGACAAAAAGTACTTGCCTTAAAAAAATAGTCAATTTTTCGCCCGAAAATTAGTACGTAAAATGTAATTTTTTGTAGAGGTTAACGAAAAAAATCCCCATATTTAGTCGTCAACTTTATCGAACATGTCAAATCCCGATAACATTCCATTCCATCATACACCCATCAATATCTTTCTTTTAACAAACCGCTTGGATCTTCCAGGCATTACTCAATGCCAATAGAGTGATATAAGAAGGAAAATAAGCGGGAAAATCGAGGAGAGACACACAAGAAAAGTTAGTAACTCTCCAGAGTTGGGGCAAAATAAAAGAATAAAACATATTGCTTTGGATAAGAAACTTGTCAGTTCGGTAAATGTGTTCATCTGTGGAAATTAATCGATCTTCGAGGTTTTAGGGTAGCTGGAGTCATCAACCAATTGGGAAAAGTGGCCCGGAACTTAGTTCCAGTGACTGTGTACAGGGTGATCAGTTAGTTAGTTGCACTAGGTTTTTTAACTGGTTGTTGTCGAGAGATCAGATTAGAATAACGTGGAATTGATTTATTTGACCAAGTTACAATTATGTTACTGGAAAGTCAGTAGAACAGGTTTGAAAATGTTTAAAAACAGCATTAAAAGAGGTGGTGCAAAATAGTTATAAAAAAAAAACTGATAATGAAAACGTCAGAACATAATTGAAAACAGTTGAACTCATCAGGCAAAAAGTTATAGCGTCTGACGTCCAAGGAAATCATTTGAGTTTTATTGGGCTTGAGACGGGAAGGCCTCAAATCGGTCGCTCCGCGAGTTTGGTAATCATGAAAATCAGCGTTGGCCAAATATTATCATTTTTTGTTTGTTTATACCTCTACCCTGTAGTGAATAATGCTGAACGAAGGATTATAGACGGAGCTCTGTAGATTTGTGGACAGTGATCCCTGTAACCAGCATCAGCGTAAATTCTAACTGCTTTCTTCTGCATTGTGAAAACCTCAATAGCGTGACAAGAATTCCCCCACACGATAATGTAATAACTCATGTGGACAAATAAAAAAACGGTTCCTCATATTGCATACAGCAAACTCCATAATCTGTTACATAGTTGATCTATATGGGCTGATCAAGTCATCAATAACAACTCCAAGACGTTTTGAGAGAATGTGCCATACGTAACGATAAACGTTTTACATCGGTAGCAGAATTGAGCAAAATTGTCACATATTTTTGAGGAAACAAAAGAATAATGTAAATACTGAATGGAGAAGGTCCCAGAACAGATCCCTAAGCACCACATATGAAAAACTGAAAATCAGAACAAGTGATATGCCTCTGGAGCCATGGCCATATTGAGAACAGCTTGGGTTGTGCTAGGTTTGCATCTACAACGAAATTGACAACTATTGATAATTGTACTCCATTCGGGGTATTTCATGAGTCCCATGTTTAATATGATTTCAAATTTTTTTGAGGAAATCGTAATTATAGATATTGGTCTGTGGATTCGCACCTGCGAACTTCCCCTTTTCAGGATACCTGGAAATGGAGGAATGGAAACATTTGAAGGATTCAGAATGGTTTTGTTATATTCAGTCTATAGGATTTATTCTATACAAGTTCACTGTTCATTTCATATACATCAGGGCTTTTATAGATTTTGGATCTGCGTACAGCTTCAACTACCTGAAAGCTGGATAGCGTTTCTATAAAAAAAAGATGAACATAGATGAACATGGACAATCATTTAAAAAAATTCCTGGTCCATTGAACTTATTTAATTCTCCCAATCAAATTTTCTTCAATTGTGGAGGAGTAGTAATTGAACTTCCAACCTTTTCATTTGATACTTTGATGATTGCTATGAAAAAATGTGTTGCAATTATTGAAGCGAAAGTATTAAATGAATAGGTTGGAAATTATTGAGTATTTCCAGTTTGTTAAATGAAGTTTAATAAAATGAATAATAATAAATATAATTCAAAAAGTGTAAGTAAATAACAATAGAACTAAAAATGATCTCAAAGGGGCGATTTGGTGCCTTCCTGCTCGTAGAAGAGAACATAGACTTCTCCGTTTACGAGCGATTTAGGTGAAGAAGGTGTCACTCGAGAATCATTGTACTCATGCCAGGTGCCTACATACGGGTGTCGACAGTAAGCCGTGTGGTGTCCGCTGTATGTAGTCCCGCTATGGATAGATAAGGCATACAGACTGTACCGAAAAGGTGCTACATTGTCTGCGGCATAGTTACTCATGTCTAACCCCTCTAGAGGGAAATCGATGGTAACGTTTAATTTTCCTCTGAATCTTTCCGTTGGAGAAAACCGTTTCAAATGTATAACCAAAATTTTGGGGAATTTATGTATTGATAGGGATTTCGTGCATTTCCTCCTTTTTTTGCACTTTGCACAGGTCGGCTTCTCGTCACCATCAGAAGTTTCTTTCCTTGTGAACGAATCTAAACACTGTGATAATCTTAGTTGGCCTATTCTCTGATTTATGTAATCCGATGGTATTCCAGTTAATTTCGATAGATATGATCTCAGATCAGCAAGTGTCATGTACGAATATTTTTTTCAGGTTACATTTTCCTTCTTGTTCTTTCCATTTAATTTCAATCCAAAAAACAATTGAACTATACATATAATCATTTAGATTAATGAGGAAATGCAAATGCAAGTAGCTGATTGGGCAGTTATTCTGGTGTAATTAGATTTTATGATATGAGGATCTGTTGCGAAAAATCAATCCTGAAAATACCAGCAATGATTATACGACGTCTAATTTTGGAGCAGTGCAAGAGCACAATTGCACATTTTTCGGCTTGAATTTCATTTGAGAATTATTATAGGTCCACTCCCCTTTACTTATTTTAACCTCTAAATGAACAAAAATACCCACATATTGCATTTCATTTCTACAAAAATAAGAACCCAGCCTATAATTTGGATTATTCAATGATTGAATAATACACTCGTCCAACCAGTACTTTGAGAAGCATAAAATATCTAATCTACTTGTGTGAAGATACAACTTGACCAAGTTCAATTTTTTTTACAAGCACTCAATATTTAAACAAACCGTGAAACATGTCGTGTCTGCAGATGGTCATTACCAGTCAATGGGGGATAATATTCAATTCATTGTAATTAGCCCATTCAATTGTGTCCTCTTGGAGGAACATTGCACAGTAGTTGTTTTCCGACAGGTATTTGCCCCAAATTTTCCACTTCGTGGGATAGTGTGGAGAGATGGTGAATTCAACTGTGTCAATATTTTCGTTTCATTTATTTGAAACTTTCCGGTACACTTTGTTCGAATTCACTCAATATTAATGTGAAAAATACTAAGTATTCCAGAGAAAGAGTTGTCTGACTTTAAATTAGATTCCTTAAAAGACGAAAGATGGAGTTACCCCTGTCACTTGAGGTTATTTTTTATCAATTATTATAAATGTACCAGGTATTTGGTGTTAATAAGAAACCAGTTGGAGAATAATTACAGGGCTTCTCACAGAACATGCTTTCTGGTAGAAAGATGGTAAGGTTTAGAAGCAATCCATACTGAAGAATGATTCATCGATAAGCTTGACCATCTTCATCTGTACATTTTCTAACGTGTGACAATATATTACGTTGTGGTGAATTCCAATTGAAAGTTTCATTTCGTAAAAAATAAAGAGTAAATAGTACTGAAGAAATGTATTTCATGCGTTTTTTGCAGCATTATTGCTATCAGCGCAAACAATATTACCATCTGAAAATTCCTCAACTTCCCGTATAGATCAAAGATGACAGCTAAATGATCTGCGAAGCCTCCGAGAAACAACCGACACCTAGTGTACCTTCTGCGATTGAGGAACGAGGATTTATCGTTTTGATTTGTGTAGTCCGGTTTTTTCTCTTTTTCCGATACATGGCTGGATAAAAAACATGTACCCGTTTAGGTCTTAATAGCTCTAACTAATTTTAAAGAAGTGCCGGCTCCTTCTTGGCTCGCTGTTTTGACAGATTTATGAAGTGGTACGGCGAAGTTATGGCACCGAGAGTGAAAAACAGATGAAAGTGTAACCATTACTTGAAATATTCGTTTTATGAAGGCTGGGTGGATTTTATGTTGATGATATTCAGGCAGAGACATGAAAGGGGGGATTTATCACGATTTAGTACGATAGGACGGCGGAAATTTTATCGAAAAACAAATGATAGAAAAACATTTGATAGAAATTACATTTGAATGATAGAAAATACATTTGATCAATTTTTTTTGATAAAAACACATACAATATAAACAATATTTGACAGAAAACACACTTCATGGAAGTAATTTTTGATTGTTGATTACTGTTCGATTTTATTAATTTGATTTGATTACTATCAAACATTTTTTTCGAAATTAGTATTTTCACAGCATCTACAAAAGCATATAATTATGTAAAAAAATCTCTATTCATGAGAACTTTGACGGACTTATGAATTTCTTTTGAAAAATCATTATTGGTAGTGGAGGTAGAAATCCAGTCCGACAAAATGTTTTGGAGTACCTCGGGTAATAATTTATGTTAAAAATACTATAGGTTACTAGCAACATGGAATAACCAATGTTTTTTAAACAGCTGAAAGTTCAGACTCCTCATACTTGAAGGTATCTAGTTAAACAGATTCAGATGATGACATTTTGAGTGAGGTAATGATGGATTTCAGATTGAAACGCACATTGTTTTTACTACGATGAATTTCCAGTAAGGCTTGATTTGAAAGCTAACAACGAAAGGGCTACAATGTTCGCGTAAAAGTATTTCAGCCATTACTCTAAGCAACCTCAGTTGGAGCATGAAAGCCTTATAAACATTGTTATGTGTTATATTAATATAGATTGGAAAGAAGACGGGGCCTAGTACTGATCCTTGAGGAACACCATAAGTAAATCTCCACGATTTGAGAAATCACCCCTCATTTTGACACACTGAGATCTTTCAATTGGGTGAGATTCAAAAAAACCTCAGAGAGAAGCCTCAGTCAAACGCCTTTGAGAGATCACACAAACGTGGAAGTGAGTTGCCCTCCTCGACGTCCGATACAATTTTAAGAAGTGCTCACGATTTTGATGGATTTTTGTTACATATGAATTCACAACATGAGATTATTGAGAAGTGTAATGTTTGATAATTTTTTGCTCTAGCAATGTGTTTTACTACTTTTCGATGAGCATTTTAGATTGAGTGCAATCAAACAATAAAGGCCTAGCTTTTCACAAATCTAACAATTGTTCTTGTTAAACTTTGGGTATTCGTAACTTTTCAATATATACTACAAGTTTGTAACAAAACAGTAGAACACTCACTGTGTAAATTGAAGACAACCCACTCAAGAAGCCCCATAAATCAAAAGCAAACAAGCCAGCCAGGACGAAAATCAAATGAATTTGTCAATGATTACAGAATCATCTTGCGATCAACTGAAAATTTTCTACAACTCCAGCTTGAATAACGATCTGATAAAAGTGATTTCCGAAGTGTATCGGAGGAGTATCATCGATGCAGGTCTCGAAAAACCTGCTCGAAGCTAGGAAATGGATCCCAGTCTGATAATAAATTCGATTTGGGAGCATATGGAATACACGGTGAAGGGAGGGTGAAGTAGAAGTGCAAGAAAATGCGTAAAAGCTCTGTTACTCGCAACTTGAAATATTACAAACACCTATCAAACAACCAAACAACATTCTAATTATTGACTTGTCCAATGATTGACTGTTATTTCACTATATTTATTCATGTATTTGCATTTATGTATTTTCAGTGATGATTTTTGTATATGAATCGTCTGAACTCGTCTAATTTGAATTCAAATAAAAAAGTTGGATCATGTCTATACATTTCAAGAAATGTTATGTGAAAAAATTGTTTTTTTGGTTTTCTGTCCACCTACCGAATCCCCCCTTTCAGGGGCGATACCTCTTAAACAGTTGGACTGAGAAGTATTTTTATAGGACAAACCTATTATAATTTACAACTATGAATATCCTCGTGAATATTTCTAATTAATTAACCAACACCCTGTATTAAAAAGTGGTTAATTCAAAGCTGATCT